>PYAF01003069.1:669475-686508 GCA_007407185.1 Glycine tomentella
TATAAATATGTTTTTTCTTAATACACTTTTTTTAATACATTACCTTCAATTGGGAGAGACATTCATTAAATATTTTTAATATATATATATATAGATAAAATGTATTTTTATGTCTTTTAATGTTCGGTCAGATCTTAATATCTATATATACTTTAAAAGTGAAGATTTTAGTCCATATATATATATATATGTTTTTTTTTTTTTTTTTATAGTTGATGAATTCTGTCTCTGGTTCTAATATACTAAGTGTGATAAAGAAAGAGAAAATTTATTAACTATCAGAAATACGAAGTACAAAATTTTCATTTAAAAAATATAATGACTAAAACTAATTTTAACCTAAAATTAAAAGAGCTTAAACAGATTTGACCCTTTAAAAAATTAATTAGAAAGTACTCCAGGCCAGGCTGAGTATTTTAGGGAAAATGTAGAAAAGTTAATTAGACCTATATACAAAACTACCTAGCTTTAAAAAAGTTATTTAAAATGTGCGTAACTTAAAACCTCCTTATATGTATCTGCTTATATTAAAGTGTGTTTGTGTGCATGCACACCGTCCGTAACCTTTGAAATCACATGCATGCAGACACTGCTATTTGGTTGCTGAAAAATGTGGATAAAAGACTAGCTAAACAAACGTTTGTGGATGAAAGTCTAGAATACACCTGTTTAAAGCTGCTATCGAAGATGCCCTTGGCTTTCGAGAGCACAGGCACCCTGAAAATGGGACTCAAAAGGAGAATCCTATATGGATGTACGACACTCATTATCATTACTTTTCCTTTTCTTTTTCTCGCAACTTTATTCTACTATTAAATAGGGATATATAGTGGATAATAAGAAATAACAAATTAAAAATATTGAACAAAATATATTAAATAAGTATATTTTAACACTTGGGTTTTGGACATGCTCCAGTAGTATTTTTTTTTTCTTCTTTTGTCCAGATAGATCAATGCAGTAAACAAGTGCTAACTTACTTTCGTTAATTAATTAACTGCAATTTTGGCAAAAGTGCTTCCTGAGGATGGATATGAATCAGAATTGGAAGATGATGAAAAAAAGAATTCAGTCAAAGTCACAAGAGATGAAGAAAGCAGCCAGCCGAATGATGGAAATAAAAAGACAACCCAATCAGGTACCCTATTTTTCGTTTTTCAAGACTATGAATGCAAATAGTCGATTGTTAATAATAAACTTTTGGTTTAATTTTTATTTTCTTGCTACAACTTTTTTGTTTAGTCCCTATAGTTTTAAATATCTCATTTTAATTAGTTTTGGCTATATTTTATAAAATAAGATAGAGCTTGAAAAATTAGTTGATAATTAAAAAATTAATTTATTAAATTAAAAATTTTGAGTAAAATTAATTTTTAAAGTAATTGAAAAATGTAAAATTACTTAAAATAATAAATTATGATTTATTTAAAAAAAATACACACATAATTTGATAAATATAATAATCATAAAAACAAAAGAAATATTAAAACTAGAAACTAATGTTTTCAAAAATATTACTTACCAGCACTACAAGTTACATAGAAGATATTAAAAATATTTATTTATCAAATAATAAAATTAATTTTTTAATTAATAAAAAAAGTTAAAAATTAACTAAAATATCTTATAAAACACAGTTTATTCAAAATTACATCTAGTCGTGTTTTTAAAAACGCTACAAGTTACACATAGAAATTACTAAAAATATTTTTTTTTATCAAATTGAGTTTTTTAATTAGTAAAAAATTTAAAAATTAATTAAAATATCTTGTCAAATATAATTTAATTATAATTTTTTTATTTTTGTTGTCTAAAGTCATCTAATATCTCTTTTGATATTAACGTGGATTAAATAAACCACATCACGTTCGCTTCAAATGGTGATATTGGTCGACAATAAGAACTAAAAAGGTAAAAAAATGTAACTATAAAAATAAAAATAAAATCATTTAAACTAGATTAAAAGTGAAAGTTTTTGCAATTATAAAGATTAATGAATAATTAAACATGACTTTTTCATGCTTTCTATTCAATACGCTCTATTCTATCTTAAAATTCAAGAGAATTTTACTGATCAGAAAAAGAATAAAAAAAGCTCACATGTGTAATGAGATTTACTTGAATTATTTCATCTAATCATAACATTCAAACACTAATAGGTATAAAAAATTAAAGTGAAATGATAGGTGTTAATAAGATGTTTAGTACATTAAAAGTGTTAATATCAACTGCAACCTTTAGAAGGCGGTATTTTTGTGCCAATCGTATGAATAAATTGATCAAATCAATGAATCTGACTGTACTAATTAATTGCCTGAATTGATTGTAGAAGTTGGAGTTTTCTCAAGAATCAACTATGCTTTCTGGAAACGTGCAAAAGGTATAGCATGTGTTGTCAACAATTTATAGCTAGCATATACAAAATAAGTTAAACGGTATTTTGACCTTCCTTTTAAATGCAGAGCACTCCAGTTTTATCCGTAAAATTTGGGATCAAAAGAAGAGACATAAGTTAGCAGAGCATCTAGTTAAGTTGCTATTGGACAGTGATGAGGAAGCATGGGGGAAGTATTCTTTGGCACCCTCGAACGAGCCAATAGTGCTTTCATGGGAGTCTCCCAGTAACGTCACAGAAAAGAGAGAGGATATGAAGCTTAAAAATAGAGTCAAAAAAGAGGAGGAAGTAAAAAAATCACTTTCAGAAAAAGATAAGCAAAGTATAGAGAAGCCCTTCGCAGCTGATCACAAAAGCATAACACTCGGGAAAAGTACACTTTTCATGGCTGCAGCATCAGGGATAATAGAATTGGTGAATCTAATCGCTGAAAAGTATCCGGAAGCCATTTCTTATGTTGACAAGGATGGTCTCAACATACTACATGTGGCTGTGAAGTACCGTCAGTTGGAAATCTATGAGTTCATAGAGAAAACTTCAGCGTTTGATGAGCGATTGATTCAACGGATAAGTAAAGATAAACGTACTGTCTTGCACCAAGCTGGAAGCATGGAGTATTACAGAGAACAAGGATTGGCAGGTGTGGCATACCAACTGCAACGTGAGCTAGAATGGTACCATGTAAGTGTTAGAGCTGTATTCAATATTCATTAAGAAAGTATATATTATATTATTAGTTAAACTATCATTTGGTCTATGATCTCGAATAATTTTTTACCTTATATGAATTACTATTAAATATACGTGTATCATAGAAATTATAATTAAGACTATGAATAAGTGATGGTTCAAGATCTTCTAGTAATTTATCTCCTTTTTCATCACTTTTCATGTGATAACTTACATTACTGTTATAGTTAATTAAGTTGTATCATGGCATGATTAAGGCGTCTAGAGATTAATACCTAAAATAGAAGGTAACTACAAGCTAATTATAAGGCTCAACAAGCAAATTAGATAGATTGATCAGTTGACGTAGAATTAATTGTTACAACTTAATTAATTGTCTTGACTTTGAGTCCTAATGTTAATTACTTGGTGGAAAAATAATTAATTTTTCTTCTCATAACTTTACCGGACTACAAATTAAAATTATTGTTTCTTGGAAAAAATAACTGTCTAAACTTTTGGAATGGTTGGTTAATGAAAATAATCACTCCATCCAACATAGTGTTTATTTTCATTAACCAACAAAATTATTACTTTTTCGATTCTTTGAATAATGGATTTTTTTTTTGTTTCAAATTTTATGTTTTCTTAATATTGCAGCGAGTTAGAGAAAAGATTCCAACACAATACTTGATGCATATTGATGGAGATGGTTTAACAGCAGGAGATCTTTTGGACATAGATCATGCAGAGATGCATGATCAAGCAAAGCAATGGATGAAGGAAACAGCTCAGTCATGTTCCACTGTGGCAGTCCTTATTGCTGGTGTTGTCTTTGCAGCTGCTTATGCCATCCCAGGAGGTAATGAAGGAGGAAGAGCCGTGTTACGTACCTCTACTGCATTCAAAATTTTCACTATCATGGATGATGTGGCTCTTGCCACCTCATTGGGTTCGGTGGTGATGTTCCTTTCTATACTCACTTCTTCATTTGACTTGTGGGAATTCCATAAGGCATTGCCTCGAAAACTAAAATGGGGTTTTGCTATGCTATTTTTCGCACTCATCACCACAATGCTAGCATTTGCTGCCACCATTTTGCTCACTATTCATGCGGAGGGGAACAAAAGCTCAACAACTATAGCATACAGTTTGGCCTTTGTTGTTGTTTCTATATTTGGGTTGACACAATTCCCTCTATATAAAATGCTCGAAGATCAAGTGAGGGCAATGAAGAAATGGTGTGGCTGAAAATCGACGAAATCAAGATCCAACAAATCCTAATGAATTTGACCTATACTTTCACTATTCCCTATAATTCACTAGTTTCTTGTCATTATTTATATACGCTTTGAATTGTGATTTTGGTGAGTTGTTATTCTGTTTGAATAGTCATACCGAGTCTAAAATAAGTTATGCTTTCGCTAGTTTGTTACCTAGCTACCTAGCGTTTGTGCACACAAGTTTTTATATTTAAATGTTATTTGTAGTCTTTAATTGGCTTTTAAGTTTAAAGAAGATTTATATAAATATAAATAATCTTTTGTGTCTATTGATGGTATTAGTTTATGAAAAAAAATTGTATGTACTGCTGAAAACAATTTTACATTATTATTAAATCATAAATTATTATTTTTATAATAATTATCATAAAAATTATATCAACAGTTTACTATTATAGCAAAATCATTTTACATTGGTTCTGAAATGCATACCACATCCATTTTATAATTGATCTTGGTCAACACATTGTAGACATATTAAATATCATTTCATACTGATGTAGACTTCACAAATTTAACATTGGTTCCAAACAAAATGTAAAATGTAGAATTCATAAATTCAAAATCAGATCCTCTAGAACTCAATGTAGAAAATAGGACATTCTATAATAAAAAAGTCTTAAAAAAACATCTTACATCAATTATTGAAACAACCAATATTAAAAATTTTGCTTATTACGTGAGTTTTGATAATAACTTATGTAGACTGTATTTTTCTTTAAATGTGCATTCTTTTTTATATTCATTTTACAACTGTAATTGTGTATCTATTTTTGTTATACATTGTGATCAATATGCCGTAAGTTTCTCTTTAGAAATTTTTTTTTGCACAGATAATGTAAATATATATATATATAAACAATAAAAACGTATATTATTAATTACTAATTATTTTTTGACATCATTAATTCTTAATTCTTATTTTAATACATAAAAATGTTACTAAAACTAAACCAAATTGCATACATGGTGACGTCATGGTCCGAGATAAGGTAAACAGATAAGAAAATCTTAAAAATCAGATGAAACCAAACGTAAAAAAAGCAACGAAAACTGAGGCGCCAGATAACCACCCCAACAGTGTCTGGTCTCTCAGCTGCGACCGTGTCACCGATCAATAACACAACATTGATGAAGAAGTTGAAAGGTCGCATCCTTCATTTGTTTCTTTGAGTTGAAAACTCTTTTTCCAAGTTCTTTTATTTTTTGTCTCACCCGCGGCACCATGCAAGTGTGCGAACGACTGTGATGGGTATGGCGACACGTGTCCCCTTTGTTTTGTGCGCCGCCACCACTTCCCCCAACCACTGCCTTAAATACTGCGTGGTGGCACCGTCACTTCCTCTACCGGTTTCTTCCTCCTCATTAAGGCGCCACTCTCTCTCTCTTTCCTTTTCGTCTTCTTCGTTGGGTTTGTTGCCACTTAGTAAGAAAGAGGGTGTGAAGAGAGTGGGGAGAAGATTTAGTGTTGTGGCCATGGCGGAGTCTAAGAGTACTGTGCTTGTTACGGGAGCGGGTGGTCGCACAGGTGAGACCTTTTTGGTTTTTTCGTTTATCGGTTTTCTTTGGATTCTTATTTTGTGTGTGTGTGTGTGTTGGGATGAAGAGAATGTTGATTTTGGACCAGAAAATGACGTTTGGGGTTTTTCTTCTTTCGTGTTTTTGTTGTTGGGTTCTTTTGCGAAGTGGAAAATGTGGAGTTTAACGGTCTATTTTATGCTTTAATTGATGGGTTTTTCTTCAAAATCCTTTTTTCTTTCTTTCTTTTCCTTGCTATGGAGAGAGAGAGAGAGAGAGAGAGAGAGAGAGAGAGAGAGAGTTTGGAGGTGAATTGAATATTTTTGAATCGGGGTTAATAGTTTATGACTTTTCAATTTTCATGAATTGAAAAAATGCTGATACAATTTTATGGCTTCTGTTGATATTCATTTGTTTACTGGTTGGCTTTCTGAGACAAATTTAGACAATGCTTTCTGGATTCATTTTTAATTACAAAAATCTCGCCTTTTTCATTTGATTTCTGTTTTTAAATGTATAATAAATGTTTGGTAAGACTAACTTATAGGTTTACTCCTATAACTGAAAGTTTATAAGCTAACTGATTTAAAAAATAATAAACGGTTTTCTATTTGGCCAATCTAATCAGAAAAACTTTGTCTACGTTGAGTATGGGATAAGGATACACAGCATGATATGCTGTATTTCATTAAGTTAAAGATTAGGATTCAATGTGGAAAAGATGTATATAGTAATTGCTCGAGTAAGTAGGAAATATACACAAACTGTATAGTACTCAGCCTTCAGCTTGTTGATGAAAATGTATGATACTATGCTAAAAAACAGTTTTCAAAGGTTTTGTTTACATAATAGACGAGGGTTACAGTATTTTGGATTGGATTTTGATGCACCATTCAGATTCGCTTAAGGATAATGTATCAAATATCTAACATATTTCATTTTATAAAATTTTCAGTTATGTTAGTTTCAAGGGGTTCAGATTGTTGGCTGATGTTGAGCCTTACCGCCATATATTTATGCATGCTACTTATATGATGTGTGTTACTTGGGCAAGAACCAAACACGCCTTGATTATACAAAATGTTATACAATCATCATACTGGTCAATCAATGCTCAATTCTAGACCATATACATTTGTTGGTGGTAGCTGAAATACGATAGATACCATGTTTTTTTTATCACTAACTGAGAACTGGTGTTATATTTCAGGACAAATAGTTTACAAAAAATTAAAAGAGAGGCCAGACCAATATGTGGCTAGAGGTCTGGTTAGAACAGATGAAAGCAAACAGAATATTGGTGCTGCAGATGACGTTATTGTTGGGGATATAAGGGATGCTGAAAGTATTGTTCCTGCAATTCAAGGTATAGATGCTCTCATAATCCTCACAAGTGCAGTTCCACAGATAAAACCTGGGTTTGATCCAACCAAAGGACAAAGACCAGAGTTCTATTTTGAGGATGGGGCATATCCTGAACAGGTACTATTACAGTTTCTGCATTATGCATTTGTGCTTAAGTAATTTTTTTAAATTTATCCCCTTTTTATTCTATTTTAATTTTAATGATTTTTACGTATTAGGTTGACTGGATTGGGCAGAAAAATCAAATAGATGCCGGTGAGAATCTATTTCTTTCCATTAACCATAGATTTCAATACAAACTTACACATGCTTGTGATATTGAAATTGTTTTGTATATATATGAACAGCCAAGGCTGCTGGAGTGAAGCACATTGTGTTAGTAGGGTCTATGGGTGGAACGGACCTTAACCATCCTTTGAACAGCTTGGGTAATGGGAATATATTGGTTAGTAATGTTTTCTCCTTTATTTCTGAACTACCTCCCTCCTAGCATTCTGCCATTGCTTTTGGTACATGCCTAAATGGATGAGTATGTTTTACTTCCCCCATGTCCTTCCATTATTCCTCCTTTGATAGGCAGAATGTTGTTTTGCGTTGATTGCAGGTTTGGAAAAGGAAGGCTGAGCAATATCTGGCTGATTCTGGCATCCCATATACAATTATAAGGTACACCAATTCTTGCCCATACTGAGACATATTCCTAATCCTAGCTAGGTAAGGCTGTGTCATGGGTTTGAATTTGGAAACAGCATCTTTGCTTATGCAAGGGTAAGAATGCGTACAATATCCCTCCCCTTACCTGCGCATAGCGTGAAATCTCTGGACAACGGGTTACGTAGTTTTTTTTTTTAGTTGATACGTTAGTCCTCAAAACCTAAACTGCACCAGAAACACTTTCAATCAACACTATAATGTTACCTTGATACTTGGATTTTTTACAGAACACTTTTAGAATATATCTGGTGTTAGTTTTTCTGAAAAATCAACAAAAACTCAATATCGCAATTTATTAACATCAATTTGTGCCTTGCATATATTTTTTTTTAAAAAAAACATCCTAAATAACAAATGATAGAAGTATCTTCTTCCTGAGTATATATTAGATTTTTGATGTCAGATATGAAATAAAAGTGAAATTTGGAAGGACAAGAAAACAACACGACTCAATGACTCTTAGGAATCCTCGTAAGATTTACAGAGTCAAGATAGGGAACTCAATTTGCAAGATATCACCAAGGCACCTATTTATACTAGAACCATCTCCTAAGAATTAAGTATCTTCTCTTTTTCGTATACTTCTTTATTGACTACACACTTTTCTAGCATCGTGAATGAAAAACTATTTTTTCCTAAAAACATGTGAAAAATGAATTCAGAGACTAGTCAAAAGACCATATGGTAAATGTATTATAAATGCAGCTCTAGAATTGTCCATCATTCTCCCCTGGTTGAAAAAATTGACCACTTTTTTCCCCTTCATATGAAGACAAGTCAGACATTGAAGTTCATAATTTCTGAGTAATGCAATTTTGTTTGCATTTTTGCAAATTCTATTCAGAACTATAAAAGGGCCATAGCTCTTGACTTGAGCTGCCTAAACCATCCTTTTGGAAATTGTTCTTGTTATATATGAGTTTAGACAAAATCTTCTTGCTTGAAACTTGTTGGCTTCCCAAATCTCTCAGTTTTTTTCTTATACTCTTTATTTTATTGAAAAACATGAACTCAAAGTCAAACCTTCATTTAATTTCTTTCCCTCTCTTTTAAGTGTCACTTCTTAAAAGATGATTAGTTGGAAACTGGAATAGGAGCTAGGATAATAAGATTATAATAGGTCCATATACCATGTCAAATGGACTTTTACTCAATTTTTGCTATGAGATTAATTGTAGGAAAATTCTAATTGTGGAAATTGAAGTCCCATTCTATAGCAATCATCTCACTAGTGATCTTTAATAAATTACCCGCATTTCAAGAGACTACTGTTTGACTGTTAGTTTGTGGCTGATGGGAGGAACTGAATTGTACTTCCAAGCTTCTTCCATAGAGTTCACCAAAATGACTCATAAATTTCATACCATAATTGAATATTTGTTCCTGAGTTTTCAGCAATCCTATAATGAAATCAAAATGTGAAGTGCTGCTCTAATCAAAAAGACTAGTCAAAAGAGCATATGACAAATATGCTGTTGTAGAATTCTCCATCAACTTTCACAGTAAATTCAGCATTCACAATCAGTTAAACCATTGATTTTATGATTTTATCATCAATAGTTCGAAATTTAATATAAGACATACATGTGGATAACAGTTTGTGACCATGGATAACAGTCTGTGACCAACAGATACCTTCTGCATTTTACTCTCTAAACTACATCAGGGATCCTAATCCATATAATTTTCAAAATCTCAATTGCACCTTTGTCTAAAGCTTCAAATGAGACTTATCCAAAGTGCAGGAACAATCTGACTGGAAAATCTTCAAAATATGATTGTCTTATTATTTGCAGTATACATGTAATCACTTCAGGTTTTGTACATATTACATTTTACACAGTTAGTTATCTTCAATATAATTTTGATATTTTGAGGTAACTTATTTTCAATATTCACATTGCTAATGAGAGAAATAGTTTGGAGTCAGGAGCTTTTTCATGAACATGCCGAGTTTTTTTCTTTCTTTTAACTTTTCCATCTTTCCTCACTTTCTATACTGAGCCAGGGCTGGTGGCTTGCAAGACAAAGATGGAGGTCTTCGGGAACTACTTGTAGGGAAGGATGATGAGCTTCTCCAGACTGAAACCAGAACCATAAGTAGATCTGATGTTGCAGAAGTCTGCATTCAGGTATCTTATTTTTATTGTTAATAAACTTGATGGACATAACACCTCCCCCATTTTTTAGGTCATGTTTGGATATTTAAGAGAAGAAAATAAGAAAGTAAAATGAATTGAGCTTCTAACATAAGTTAAAATCAACTTATGCACTTAATTTATGTAGAAGTTCTTTTCATTCAACATTTCTAAAAGCTGGTACCTACGTTGATTTAGCTTAGAGAAAAGCTCAATGTGTTTTACCTTCTTATTTTCTTCTCCAGGTAGTACTTATGGAAAAATTTATCTAAGCTTGCCTTAATTTCTGCTCAACTCTGAGATTTCGATGCCCCCTTCATTTAATTGGTTTAACAGGCACTAAATTTTGAGGAGGCTAAATTCAAGGCATTTGACCTGGCATCAAAACCTGAGGGAGCAGGTTCAGCAACAAAGGACTTCAAGGCTTTATTTTCCCAGATCACCACTCGCTTTTGATTTTTGAATGTTGTTGTTGTCATGGTCCCAAAATCCTTGTGGATTGAACCATATGGGTATTAGTGCTATCTGAAACAAAATTTAATTTTAGTAGAGGATTGTTTAAGGCAAATTATAGACTTCACTAGTACTGTACCTGCACGCCTTGAGAAAAACAAATGTCTTCTAATCAGCACATCATTTCATGTTATCAAGTGTAATTGTTTGCAATTCCGTCCAAGTACATTCCTGAATGTTTTCAATAGCATGATACCATGATAAAAATAAAATAGTATTCATGGGGACAAAACTAAAAAGCTGTCTGTATGTTAATAAAAAAAAAAATGTCTGCATAAACTTACTAGAAAATACATTGCTGACAATTGTTACTATTATAATTGTAAACTGATTTACTTGTTGGAAGCACATGCATTTGAACACTGGGTCCATGTGGCCACCAATTTGAGTGACAGGAGAAATAAAATTTAATTGTATTTGGTAAAAAAATATATATAATTGTAATGAGTAGAGTTGACTTTGAAACAAGTAAAATATTTTAACTTTAGCAGCATTTTTTATAAGACAAATTGGAGGGGAGGATGGAATTAAGTTAATAAGAGTGAAAGAAAGTGCAAATAATTCAAAAAATGGTACGACTCATTGTATTTGTATTATTTCTCATCTATTTTTACTTTTTTCTACTATTTTTATTTCTCTTCCACTTTTAACTTTCATTCTACTTTTCACCTATTTATATCCATTGCTTTTATTCATCTTATTTATCTCATCTCTGCCAAATAGGACATAAAACGTAATATGTTGATTTGAGTGTGGTGTTTACTAAAACTTAAAAAAGTAGTTACACTTCAAAACTGATTTTACTTTACCATTTAAACAAAATTAATTCTTCTAAATATTTTTTTACACATTAATATCTTTGACATTAATTTTCTGAATTTCTTTTTCTAGAATTGATTAATTATGAAATTGATTTGACCAAAAATCTAAACCAATATCAAAAGTCTTGTAGTATCCCCTCTTTAATTGGAATTTGGAACTACAAACGAGAGGGCCATACTCAGTCCAGGAAACTCAAGGTAGAGTTTAGATTGATAAAAACAAAAGGATGGAATGCAAGAAAATAAAATACAATTGCATTAGGTTCAATTGTTTGGATTGATGAAACGAGAATGAAATATAATAAAATAGATTTAGAAGAATGAGATGGAATAAAAAAAATTATCGTCACAATTATTTTATTTCAGTTTATTCCATTTTAATAGTACATTGTAATAATCATATCTTCTTTCTGTGAATCCAAATTGTCTTATACACATTGTAAGTTTTATAAATATACGACATTAAGTTAAAGAAAGGAATTAAAACCTACGAGATTTCATTTACAAAATTATTGTTTTGACGCACCATAGTCATCACGCATGTTTCTTTTCCATCAGAATAGACCTATAATAATCTAACCTTTCCCACGGAAGAGTTTTCTCATTTTCAATTTCCACGCACGTTGTAGACTATATATGACACTTTTTAATTATTATCTCCAATGTTGTTTTCATTTATGCGTGCATCACGAGTTTCTTCTATCAATCTGCAATTTTCCGCTTTTTTTTTTTTCTTCTTTTCTTTTTCTTGCATCCGAAATAAACTTCAACATGTTTTTGGTACATAAAAACAAGAGATTATTTTTTAATTATCGTTAACAATAGAAACTTTTTTTCCAATATTCGTACTGAAAATTTAAGTATTTCATCTCACTTCCACCTCATTTATTTCTATTCCTATTTTCATTTTTCATTACATTACTTATTATATCTATCACTTTCTCTTTGGACAGTTTCTTTTTTCTTCGTATCTCTCCTTCCACCCAAAATGGAATTAACATTTATAATTTTTCTTATGATACGGTCTTGATTCTTGCAATACATTCCACTCATACTCTTTTGTAAAACCTATATGAACCTTTCCAAAGACAAAAGGAGAAAAATTCAATTCCTCATGTGAATCTTTAAAAGCCACATTCGACACAGGAGGTCCCCCACCACGGGGTCCACCACTATGTAATGTTCTATACCATTAGGATATATAAATGCATTAACAATCAACTTACTTTTAGTCCACTATGATTATTTTTAAATAAAACGTTTTACATTATGTTTAAAAGCATTCAAACACTTTCAATGACACGACAACATAAGGTTGGACTACGGTGTAGACAGTTATACAAGGACATTGAATCCAACAATTGTGAGAACAGAATGAATAATTTAGAATTTACTTTTTATCCACTTTCAATAGCTACAAGTTACAAGCAATGAGCTAGTGGTGAACGATTTCAATAGCTTCCTAGGGGCATGTTCAAGTCATCGAGCCACCACTGTTCCAAAGAACAACTTTCATCAGCTATCCACCAAAGGTGACCAACTAAACTATAGATTTGTTAACAAGTCCAAATAAGTAGTAAATGCACATCATATGGCACGTCAAATTAAAATCATACATTATTCAACAAGGAAAATCTGTATCAACAAGAGGTCCCCCACCACCCATTATGGGTCAAATGTTGAAACAAGTCTTCAAAAGCAAATGTAAAGAGATCTGCTGTTTGCACATCACTTCCACACTTGAACTAATTGCAGCATCTAAGCTACGTGAACCTAGTCAAACTTTTGCTTTTAGTACAGCTCGAATAGCAACACGCCATCTGGTGTGCAACAAGTATTTCTCCAAAGTAAATATTCCATTAATTGTTAGGAGGAAATACACAAAATATACAAGCTATATCATCTTCAGTTAAGTAAACTATCAGAAGTATTTGAAGTAGAAAGCTCAATATGAGTAACAGTAATAAAGGTTTGACCATATTACATGCTATATTCATCTGCAACATTAGATTGGATCATGCTCATTTGACAGCCCCAAATTAGCTATCACACAGCAGACTTTATAAATGATCTATAGGAGAATAACATAGATTAACTACTTTCATACCAGGCTATTAAGTAACCATGTTTTCCCCAATGTTTGATATCGAACCCTACATATTGAGCACACCCTGATCAATTATCAGATTGAAGTTTGTTTAAGATGAGTCAAACCACAATGACAAATATACCTGCATTGTTAAACAGAACTAAGAAAGTGAGCAATTGAGTACCTGAGCTCCTCAGAAGTCAAACTAATTCACAAAGCCCTAGTGAGATGCACTTGTACCATCTTGGTTAGTCATGCAGGTTTCCAACAAGAAAGGGCATAAATTATTCGCCCCTTCCAACCTTGCAGCAACCATTGGCTATCTTCATCAATTACAAAATCCTTGTGGTAGCTAGTCGTTACTTTCTCTATTGCCCTCTTTACTATCTCACGCTCAAAAGGTTGTTGCAAAAATCCAGCCCTTAGAATTCGGGCTTGCCACTGCCTATATGTCTCTGGCCTCTCTACTCTCTCACAACCTTCACAAGCTATGACATTCAATGCTTCCCTGCCAAAGATCTCTTTCTCAATTAGCATCCTCTCCCATTCCTCACGAGGCACAATGGTTTCAAGCATGTCAAAGAGTGAAGAGTAGTGAAATAGTGCCTCCCTGAATCGAGTAACAAAGAAAGGCGCATTAAAGGCCCCGTTAGTAATGCCATGAATGAATATATTCGGGTTGATCTTCCTTATCAAACTGAGGAATTTATTCCTTGGACTGTCCACAACCACAGATTCATCCAGCACATTTTTACCCCGATAAAAACAGGTCACAACAAGGTACTCGTCCCTATCAATCTTGAGTTCCTCAAGTTGAATTGTTTCCCATTTTTTCGCTATAGCATTGTACTCAAATTCCACCTTAAATGATTCAGCATATGCTGCCAAGCGGCATCCAGTTTCTACAATTCTCTCAGCAGGCCTGAAACCAGGTTGTGGGAAGTCTATTCCTGTAATCCGAAGTTTAGGTGCTCCTCCTGCTAGTGAAAGTCTCTGAATTAAAGTAGGCCACTGGAAACCATAAAGGATACCAAAATCTATAATATGGAGCCTTGGTGAATTTGCTGAAGATTTCCTTATTGTAACATTAGAGATAAAAGCAGTCATCTTCCTAAAAGGGCAAGCAGCAAGATATAGATAATAAGCCTTCAGAAAATCGGCAGCTGATGTTCTTTTGCTAACAAGTCCTTTATAAATTTGGCTACCAGTACCAGCCAAGCGTGCTTCAAGGCCATCAGCAAAGATATGAGCCAACCTCTGATTTCCATCCCCAAAAGGGTTTGAGTGCTGCCTGATCTGTTTTAGCAACTCATGCGCACTTTTATAGTCATCAGCTGCAACAGCCTGTGCACAAAGAACCAAAAGTGTTCTCAAATCTACCACTTCCTTTTTCCCGTTTTGTTTCTTACTACGCCCCTTGCCACCATTGGAAGCCTTTGATTTACCATTTGACACCACTATCTTGTCATTCTTGGTTTGCAAAGCCTCACGGCGGGCCATAAAATGCTTCTTACCATCCCCTAAACTATGAAGCAGGATTATATCAATCATGGATGATCGCAATGTAGGTTCAGAGAAAATTGCGGCTTGCTTGCTGCTTCTATTTTCTTCAACATCCTCCTCTTCCATGTGATGGTGCTTCCTTATTTTGGATCCAGCAGGAAAAGACTCACCCTCGTCCTTCTCCACCTTAACAGGCAATTCATCACTCCCCACTCTAGGCTCTAGTTTTGAAAAATTAGCCATACCCAAATTAGCAAAGAGTCCATTTCCACTTGGAAGAAACTTGCTAGCCTCCTCAACACCCTTCTGAAATAGCAAAATGGATTGAGTCTCACTGTTCAGATCAGGAACCTGGAGAATACTGCTTGGAGAGTCCACAGGCCCTTCCACACTACTTATCACACTGTTTGAAGAGCTATAAGATGACTGCGAAATGCTATTGCCTTGAAAATTCTGGTTAGGAAGTTCCCCCAAATTTCGTCGTGAAGAATTGTTAGTAAAAATGCTACTGAGGTCACCATCATTGTAAGAACAAGTACCATAGTTTTCAGAGAAATTATGCTCCCCACTGCCATCATCTGGATCAACAGAACTTGGATGCCCTAAAGGCGAAGAAGGGTACTTTTCGCCAATCACCTCATAGAATGATCTCTCAGCAATTTGAAGATCCAAAGAATCTTGCAACATGCATGTCTTATCTTCCATGTCTTCTTCCATAAGGATCTGACTGATGTAACTCAAAATTCCATCAGAAAATTCACAATCCTCCGGAGAAGGTTCCTCATGAGTCCAAACCGAGGATGAAGAAGGTGTGTCAGTTGGTACTAGATTGGACTGAAGGTAACCAAACTCCCTACTTTGATCAAAGAAACCATTTTCAAATCTCTGATTCCCCAACTGGATTTCATTAGGGGGACCACAAAGACGAGGATCCATTATCATCAATATTTGCATAAAAACTCAAACTTTAGTCCTAAAACAACTTCAACAATCAACCCTTCTTCTCATATCTCTTGAAAGTCCTTCAAAAACCAAAAACAAAACCATCAAAACACAAAAAACCAAACCCTCCGAACACGTGTCTTGACTTTCAAATGTGTCACTCTATGCACACAAGAACAAGGAAAGTAAAACAAAAGGGATAAACGGATAGACTTCACCAAAAGAAAACCATCAAGCAAAGCAAAAGTTTAAAAAAAAAAAAACAAAACATAAAAAATAGTAACTTTAAATTTGACAACACCAAGAAGGTATGTTTCAAAGAAGCTCGATAAGTGAAAGAAAATCAAATAGATACAAAGAGAGAAATGAAAAGTAGAAAATGAAGAGAGAGAGAGAAAAACAAAGAAATTTTGACCCAGAAGAGAGACAAGGTTGTTTACCTCGTTGGAGACCCACCAGAACACTAGTTCCAAGAGAAAGCAGCAGAGGAGAGAATGAAGAGAGAGAGAGAAGAAAAAGAGAGCGCGAAAAGGTCATGACGAGGAAGCATATATGAGAAATTATCGTATTAGACTATTAGTATGTGATAGCATCGTCTCTCGATCAATTTTCACATCATACGAGATTTTGATTAAACTTAGAAATTGAATAAGGAAAATACCAACAAATGTGATAAGAAGAATATCACTTGTTAAAACATTAAAGATAAAAAATTCTTAATAGAAATTGTAAGTAGTGTGTTTTTATTTGATTTTCAATGCAATTCTAATAATAACAATTTTCTATTTATTAATTGTTTAATGGTGTATTTTCAAAAAAACATAATACAAGTAATATATATTTTTTAACTTAATTAATAGTTTTGAATTAGAATTTTTATATATAAATACATTAAATATTTAAATAAAAATTTATTTTAAATAATATTATATGATCGAATGTAAGATAAAAAAAAAACATGTAGGAATTTATAACTCAAATATTTCCCTTTTAATTTATAGGAAGTGAACTAAAATATTTATAACTCAAGCATATTGTTTAACTAAGTTAAACTTTTTTAATAAAAAAATATTAATTTGTGAA
>PYAF01003069.1:690133-719295 GCA_007407185.1 Glycine tomentella
TGACAGAAGATGTGTTTGAGTGCAGTTTGAGTTGTGTTTGAGTTCAGTTTAAGTTATGAGTTCAGTTTGAATGTTTGTCTAATTAACATGTTTATAGAATTACATTAAGGTTTCATTGCTTCTTATTTTATCTAATAAACATATTTGTCTAATGAAAATTAAAACATGATGTCTGTTTTTGTTCCATGAATGTATTTTTTATACTAGATACTCCTTATTTTGATTAAAAAAAAATCTCATAAGT
Source organism: Glycine tomentella (assembly GCA_007407185.1). Classification (NCBI taxonomy): domain Eukaryota; kingdom Viridiplantae; phylum Streptophyta; class Magnoliopsida; order Fabales; family Fabaceae; genus Glycine; species Glycine tomentella. Next base: position 690,378 of record PYAF01003069.1, read on the forward strand.
TTTATTTTTAGACTTTTTAAAAAATCGAAAATCGATCCAATCCAAACCTAAAAAGATTGGATTGGATTGGATCGGATTTGAAAAAAATTTCAAACCGAATGGATGATCAAGTGAGCAAACCGAAGGGATTGGATCGGATGATTTTTTGCTTCAAAACCGATCCAATCCAGACCGCGAACACCCCTAATCTGCACTTAAAAATAGGAGTGATAAAGATAATGTTGATTCATTAATATTTTTATAATCTTTTTTTTTATTTTTTTATTTCTCTTCAATCAAATGAGTTAGGATTGGACATGGATAAAAATGAGTTATCGTTCGACATTTCAAGGGGCTGACGGGTTGGGAAAGAAAGAAACATGTGGTGGACCAAAATGATTTAGGGTTCGCTCACAAGTTCATTTTCTTCTCCCTTTGTTTTTTTCTTAATTATTGTTAAATTGAACATAAAATCTCAATTAATTAAAAGTTAATCACTTCTTAAATATGTCAAGTCATCTAATAAACGATTGAATAACACGCCCTGATAGTCAACATGTCCCAATTAAACAATCAGACCAAAATTGGGAATTTTACAAACTAGGAGACCAAATGTTTGAAATAGAGATCAGGGGATCAAAATCATGGTTTTGCAAAAATAGGAGGATCATATATGCAATTTAGCTTAAAAATGAGATATAAAAAAACAAAACTATTTTTTAAAAAAAGGTTGCTGAGAGTTTCATTTAAAAATAATTAAATATATTTATGAAATTTGATTATACCTTAGAATTCTCCCATTTGAGTTGTATTATAAAAATATTTAGGATTTATTTAGTTTGAGAAAATAATTTATTTTTATAAATAGTCATAAGAAAATCACAGTTATTATAAGAGCTTAATGATTCAAAATATTTAATTTGAAAGTCAATAAATTTATCATATATTATAAATTATGATTGAATGATAGTATAAAATTATTTTATGTTGTTAATGCATAATTTATTTTTTGTTATTTTAAATATTCACATAGAAAATAATATATATTCTACAAACTACTATTTTTATGTAAATAGTCAAATTTACAATATATTTACTAGAAACAATCATATATGAATTGAGTAGAGTTATTGTAGATAACAAATTTCTTATTATAAATATTACTAACAGTTCTATCTAAATATATATTATCAACCACGTAAATTAATTAGAACATAATGTATGCTTGAGCAATTGTTGGTTGGCCTCCAAATTGCGTGTGTAAACAGATCGGAAGTGTATCTTTTACATTCATTTGTTGGATTAGTCTGGAAACGCATGCCACCACAAGTTGAATGGGAACCCAAATAAGCTAATAATTGTAAATTCAATTTAACCGCTTGTCTCAAATTCAAATAAAAATTTAAGTATATATTTGCTTTAAATATTGGTTTAAAAAAAAGTTTAACGTTAGTAGTCTTGATTAAGTCAAATAGACTTGTCTTATAGCCTACCAAAAAACAATACTCCTACTATCTATTCAAATAAGGGGCTAAATTATCGGGTTTTCGATTCAACTAGGTAGGTTTAATTTATATAATTCTTTTTATACGAGAGAGCTTCGAGATTTTAGGTAAAGGGCATTTTTATTTTTTTATGAATAGGTAAAGGGCATATTATACTTAACGGAAAGTGAACTTTTGCATAAAGAGGAAATATCTTAATTGCTTGAAGCATGGCAACATGGATGGGCTAATTAAAGATGGAATCTGTCTCTGACATTATCACGTTAGAGTTGGTTGGTGTCATATGAAATTCACAAAATTAACAGATAAGTGCTGTAGCATTTATTTTAATATGCACATCAATCTTTTATGCTAGTCCTAACATAAGAATAGGAACATATTATCTTTAACAACTTGACATATTACTAATAAATATTCTAACAATTGAATATTAATAATAATATTATAATTCTTTTATCAAGTTTAAGGTACTTGATTATTTATAAGAGATAAATTATCTATAAGCTAAGTTATAATTTATCTATTAGTTATTATTTACAAACTATAAATTATCTAAAAGAATTGTTACATTATTATAATAGTTTCTATAATCAATTATTCGATGCTCATATCACATGTTATAAATATTGGATTTTATTTCACTTTTTTTCAATTATTCTTAACTCACTCATATAATTATTTAAATGTTAGAATCTTTTATTTAGTAAGTTCTCCCTTTATTCTTCCAATAGAGAGTACATATAGTCCAATGTGAAAGATCATAAAATTCATCTTAACTATGTTAACTCTAACGTTAATAAGTTTCAAATTTCGGTAATTACAGTTCGCTTATTTATTCAATGTTACTAATATTTTGCTTCTTAGTTTTTACATACCCAACTAAATATGAATATTTGGCTTGAGTTTTAAAATTACATATATTATATTGTGCACTTTTAAGTTGTGCACTTTTTTTTTATTGTGCCAACAAATACTGACCTCTAATACGTTTGTCGAACCACGACTTTTTTTTTAATGTAAATGTGTGAATTTTAAGTGTTATTTTTCTTTCTATATAACTTAAAATATATTATATACTTTATTAATGGATTCACGACAGATGTTAAAAAAGAAAAAAGAATATCCTTAATTTATTACTTAGTCCGACTCCATAAGTTTTAGTCGTTTCATGACCTTAACTTTTGGGATTTGATGAATGTCATGGAGACCACATAAACAAAAGCCGTGGTTCGACATGTGCCCAGGAACGTGCACTTGAGTTTAAAATACATTTTCAATAGATATACACTTATGGGAAACATTTCAAGTGAGATTGAGATGAGTGCTAATATATACTATATATTAGAAAAAATAAAAAAAAGAGTGTTAATATAAGTGGGTAAGCGGAAGAAAACTAGGCTTTACAAGTATATAGAAGATGATTAAAGTTAAATTATAAAGTTATGTCATTTTTTAAGTAGTTATGTTATTCCTCTAAACAAAAGTAGTTATGCTATTAAATAACTTTCAATCCTACTAATTTAGAAGTTTTCATCCAAATAATACAAAAAATAAAATAAAAATTACAAAAATAATCTAAGCTGAAAATTATTTTTTTTTTTACGTAATTAAGGAAACCAATTTCTTTCTTCTTCTTTTTTTTTAAGTATACATTTAGAAATCGGTTATACAGTAATCAATCTAATTTTTAAACGCTCCTTTATTATTTTTTTGTAAAACCCAGTTATGAAGGGAACCGACTTCTTAACTTTTTTTTGTTATTTTTATTAATTTATATATTAATGTATAAAAAACAGTTTTATTTTGCATATGTTTTTAGTTAATTTTATATTATTTTTTGTTTAAACTCAATCGAACAATCGATACTAAATTTTGAATAGATGAAAAACATATTTCTTAAATAATTGTTGTGTTTGAGCTCCATATAATCATATTCAATACAATCATCATCACCTACGTAAGTTAGTTAACAATAAAAAAGATCCAGTAAACTTATGCAACCTTTATTGACGTCAAAAATTATTTTCTTAAGGTATCAAGTGACATGTCCTCACTTATTGTGATGACTTTAGAATCACTAGGACATTCAAACACTATTCCTTCATATGATGAAATTACATCACCATTGCAATGCACAAGGACAGATACACTCTCCATGTTTTAAGTAATATGATGAATATTAGACAAAGGTGTTGAGTTGCATCAAACCCCTACTATTATATATATTAGGTGATGAAGTATTCTCTCGTGACTCATACCAATTGCTGAGATCACACCGACAATATAAACGATTTAGATTGAGTCTTAATTAATTAAGACTGGTTTGCATAATTAAAAAAAATAGTATTCAGTCAAATTCTCTTGTAAAAAAAGTATTGTCCAGTCACATCATCTCGAAACAAGCAATATGAGGTCAAATCTTCTAGGAAAAAGCAATGTGGGGTCAAATCATCTCGAAAAAAAGAAGCAATGTTCAGTCAATTTGTCTCATAAAAATGTATTGCTTAGTCAATTAATGCTTTATTTAGTGTTCAATCAATTAATAATGACAAATTAACAATCGTCATAGTACACAATAATTTAACTAAGGGAATTAATGTTGTTTGTGTCCACTAGTTTCACATCTTGGAGGTTGTTTGCTTCTTGTCGATGTCAACGTACTCGTCCAGATTCTTGTGGTTGAGGTTGTTCTTTAAGAACAACATGTTGTTCTTCAGGAACAACAGGTTTTTCTTCTAGGACGAAGTCATTAATATTTGGTTGATTGGTTGAAGAAATACCAGTAATAATTTGGTGAAAGAATGCAAACGAATGTATGAGCATACTTTGCATGTACGCATAAGCAGATTCTGGTGTTCGAAGATCTATACCTATGAGGTTGCTCATAAAGTGTTCTTCGATATAACTAAGGAGTTACAGATTGTACCTATAATCTTGATGATGGTGTTGTTGTGGCGTGAATTCATATGATTGAGAAGGTAGTTGTAATCATTCATCATGCATGTTGGCAACAATACATGCTTTGTGGTGGAGGATGTTGTTCAGATTCCATCTCTAGAGCTGAGGGAGATGTGGCGGCAACGATTGGATGTGTTGCAATCGTGTTAAACAAACTTTTGAATTTGTTCGATACTAATTCATGTAATGACTCGTATGTTCAAGATGTCCTTGAATAGGATGGCCAATTAACACATATTTGTGTATTTCCTTCCAAATTACAATCCATTGTTGATACTCCTCTGTTTAATTTGTGGCATTGTATCTTCTCATGTTAGTATGATGAAGTTTGTCAAGATTATGCAATGGATTTAATATGTCTTGACAAAGTCCAAATTGGAGCATCATTCTATCAATTTGTTGTCATACTCTGGGAAAAAAAATTAAAGCGACACAAGCACTCCATATGTTTAGCACTATATATCTTTCCATTTTTTTTTTGGATGATGGATAAATTGTCTTACACATTTCTTTGTACAAATGTACTAATCATGTTGAACCCCAATTGTACCATCCATCTATTCAAGATCTGCTAACAGAGGTAGATACATCAAGTGAATTTTGTTTCATAACACTTCTGGCATCAAAATCCCACCAATCATCCCTAAAATGCATGTCTTACAATGGACTGCTAATTGTTGTGGTATGGGTTTTTGTGGGAGAGTCAACATATTTTCCTTTAACCATTTTAGTTTTAATGTTGACTCCACTAGTGCATTCTTTGAAGGAACAACACCTATATATTCTACGCACACTTGTGATTGTGCATTCACCAGCTGGAAGATGAAATGTATGTGATTCAGGTCTCTACCTTTCAACCAAAGCAATCACTACAATGTTGTTGATTTTAATTTATTCGAGCTTTGCAACATCTGAAAACCCAGCTTGAACCAACAAAGATTCAATTCTAGGATTTGAATAAGGCATAGCTTGAGCATATGACTGGATTACATCACATGTTACTTGTAGAAATCAAAATAATAACAACATGAATATTTGTAAATCATAACATAATTAATATTCAATTAAACAAAATATATTACATACTTCTCTAGATCTATGAAGGTGTTGTTTCCAAAGAAGAGGAGCAATTATAGATCCCATGGTCTATGCTTTGGTATTGACGTCAAGAAGAAGTTTAAGAGGAATATATGAGAACGAGAGAAAATGAGTCTGTTAGTGTATATGATGACAATACATGCATTGTATTTATAGAGAAAAATTGATAGTAACATAATTTATTCGATGAGATCTTGGACATTCAATGTGCGTTGCTCCAATCGATGTTATCTAGGTCGTTGATTTTGTTCGTGGAATCTTGGTGGTTCATCGTGCATTGCCCCAATCGATGTTATCTAGGCTATTCATTTTGTCAATGGGATTTTGGTCGTTCAACCTGCCTTGCTCCAATCGATTTTATTCAGGCTGTTGATTTTTTTTGTGGGATCGTGGTCGTTTAATGTGCATTGCTCCAATTGATATTACCTAGACCGTTGATTTTTTCAGTGACATCTTAGTCATTCTTTTTGAAGTGCATGTGATAAATCATTAAACATTATAATATAGTCTACACTAAGACAATCTTATACATCATCTCAATTAGAAATCTTACTACTACCCTAAACCCTAAACCATGACTTCATCATCAGTTACTGTGATTTTGTATTACAATGAGGTCACACAACAACTAAACATGGTTCAACGTTTGTAAGCGATTCAATAAAGATTGTTTAACTTGACAATAGAATGTCACTTGATGCCTTGGAACAAGCTATTTGAAACAAGATTAATCTAGTAAATGGTAAAGTGGTCATGGATATACATTTTTGATGTCCTGTATCATTATTGCTGATTATTTTCAGTATAGGGAACGCATACTGCAAAATGATGAGGACATAATTACTATATTTTCTGTATTTGAGAAACTATTCAACCTCATATGGCTTAGTTATATCTTACCACCGCAGACACACACAAAAATGTGCATAATCACCACCAATTTTTGCAATCTCTTTGTATCATTTAGGTAAATAATTTTCAGCATGTATTCTTTGTTTAATTTTTTTTTATTTTTTTGGTATTTTGTAGATGAAAAATTCACTAATTTATGATATATGGTTGAAATTTACTTCTTTCACTTTGTCATTATAATTACTTTCTTTTTCTTGCAAATATCATTATAATTACTTGTCATATGATACACTTTTTATATATATTTTATCAATGGGAACTGATAAGACAGAGAGAAAAGAAAAAACTAAATACCCCTAGGATACAAAATTCCTAGAGCATCACATGAATAACTAAAGATAAATGTTCTGAACAAGAAGTAATATGAAATAAATCAACCGAACCATTAGCTCTAAGCAATTTGCTAACCAATCCACACATATACTTTGTTCTCCAAGAGTGTGATTTAGGGTCCATGTGATAGGGTAAAAATAAAAAAAAAATTGAATTGAGATGAAAGTTTTAAATTAAAGTAGAGTAAAAAAGTATGGGTCACACATCATTAATGACCACACTTGCACATACTACAACATCAAGCAAGTTATTACAGATAAAATAGACATAGGTTATATATATATATATATATATATATATAATAAACTAATATTAGGTTTCAAATTGTTGTACTTACACTACTCTAATATTTTGTAGAATTTAAAATTAAAGAATCCACCCATTGTATTGAAAGTTTTTATAAAATAAATTAAGCTTATAAATACAATTTCTTAGAAATCAAAACTTATTGTTATTAGATCATATTATTTTTCCCAACAATATATTATTCAAAATACCAACAAATGTATAAATTATGTGAAGTTTGATATGCATGATCTCAAATATTAATATCAAATGATTTAATGGTTGAATTGTTTAATTTCATACTCTACAAAAAAAAATATTAAGTAGTATAGGTTTAAAAGTTTGACACTAATTATCAATTGATCTTCTTCATTTGTATGTTTTTTTTTATTTGTTGGAATTGAATATGATAACGAGAGATTTACAATACTCACGCTTCATATTCTACAAACTGAGCTAGACTCCCTTGATTTTCTCTATATATATGTGAACACCATTATTAGGATTAGAACTTAATAGGTGTAAAAGTTTGACACTAATTGTGGAATTTTTTTGTTTTTCAAGATTTAATGTACATGTTTTTCATAAATTAGAAAAATTTATCCTATATGTAGAATGATAACTCGTGCTAAGTTGAAATTATTATTCTTTTTTAATCCTAATTAGTATTTGAAATAAAAGTCATTGTCTCAAGATCAACAAGTACCTAATAAACAAGTCTATATATCAATATGGCTTTCAAAAAAGGATCAATAGGAAGGGGTATTTTTGAGAGAAAATTAAAGCCAAAAATGTATCAAGGACGTATATAGTTAACAATTAAAGCCAAAGATGATAGGTGTCTAATTAGGTTAGTAGGACATGTAAAGCCTACTTATATGCTTATTGGGATATTAATTTTTCATTTGAGGAAGAGACTAGCTGGTAATTATTGAGAGGAAAATATATTAGAGACAAAATAAATTTGTCATAAAAACAATTCATATATGTTTTCTATTTTCAGTTTCAGCTTTTTCTTGGAGCCATATGGATTTTCCTTTGTTGGGCGCATTTGCTCCTACTTTTTGTATTTTTTTATACCTTAGTGTTAATAATATAATTTCCCTTTGTTATATATGAATTGTTCCTATCTTAAGACCACCACCTTGAAATGGTGTGAGAGACCCTTAGAACTATCATACATCTTCAACCTTGTAGACTTAGAGGTGCCTCATTTACATATGAATCAGGGAGCACATACAATTAGAAATATAGGCCTGAAAGAATTCTAACCAGTTTCCAGAAGGTTAAACATAGCTAAATTCATTTTAGATGGTGCTAACATAGGTAAAAATGTATATGTTGTCAGCAAAGAAATGGGGTTTTGAAAACTTTGGAGATCTGAACTTGTGGATTCTTTACATTTTTTTCACAAGCCACTACATTTTTCTCTTTCATTATCCATTATTACCTATTAAGTGCTAACTAAGGCAAAAAAAAAAAAAAATAGTTGCATGTTACAACACTTTGTAACTGTGTCTGTTATTAGTATCATTTTACTAGTCTAACGACTTAGTGTTACTTATAATGAACTGTATCAACATATGTGGGGAAATGAACTATCATTGCAATAAATATAGTTAAGAATCTATTACATCTATTAGCATAAAATATTCATTTGTATTTGTTCATATGTATTCCTTTATGTCATTGTAATGTCTTTTAACAATGAAGATAACCAAGAAACAATTTCTAAGAGGTTTAACTATTATACATTATTTATTATATATTCTAGTCTGCATATTGATAGCATACCAACAATCAACCACAAGGGATGGTATAAGTGACACCATATTCCCTTTAGGTCAAAACAACCAAAACATTGTTAGGCTTAGGGAGGAAAAATCATGGAATCACATGAGTATATTATGTAAACGTTATATATTATCAACTTTTATCATAACTACATTACTTCACTCTGGAAATTGTACTTTTGTAACAATGTGTTTGTTCTTCTACGTCCTTCAATGATTGAAATGTCTCATAATGCTTTAAGTTGATGCTTACATTGTTGTTGAGACCAATAGGCATGAGCAGCTAAGACCCTGTCCAAAAGCTCCTGAGGAACAGGTTCTCCCCTTCTTTGTTGTGGGGAGATTCTAGCAGTGTGCACTAATGTCTTCCACTTATCCTGTAGTATTCCCATAGTCCTTGAAGAGTTAATAAAATGAAAATATTGCATACTTTGTGTGTGTGTGTGTAATAAGAAGGTAAAATGCATTGAGCTTTTCCATAAGCTAAAACCAACTTATGCACCTTAGCTTTTGGAAAAGTTAAACGAAAAGGACTTCTACAAAAGTTTAGTGCGTAAGTTGATTTCACCTAATGAAAAAATCCAATTCATTTAACATTTTTCTTTTCTAATGATTGTTTATGGTAAAGTTTATTCAAACTGCATCTAAGAAAAACATCATTAATTAGACTATCATACAAATTATGATATTTTAGTTTGTGGGAGATTACACCTAAACAATGAATAGTGCATCACATGGAATTGCTAACCTTCAAATCCACATAAGTTCGATGCTTTGTGTGATCAAAAGCACGTTGTTTGACATCACGCCACCTGCATCGTGTAAGTAATATTTAATGCTACAAAAGGTTTATCACTACTCATTAACCAAAGCATAGAAGACAAAAACTCATTAGCAAACCTTCCAATTCCAAGTTTTTCAACAGCCTGAACCAATGCTTCTACTTCTAGAACAGAGAATGGCCTCCTAATTCGACGTTGTGCAAAGTTAGGATTTCTAGATTTGCGCCAAAATGGAACCACCGCTAATGCCTCCATGTTAATGGCAGGAACTGCCACCAGAGCACGACACTTTGACATGTTATTGTCAGTTGAAGTATCTTCTAGAGAGGAGACCATATTAAGATCACCCTTAGCACAACTTTCAATTTTGATCATAGAACATTCTTTGGATACATTATATGTTCCTTGCTCTAATGTTAAAGATGTTGATTGCCTGTTTATTAAAGATCATCAAATTAGTAACTGCTGATAGGATCACGAATAGTAATTCCATCCATGGATGAAAGGGTCAAGAAAGATAGATATATCTTAAAATTAAGTTAACATAGTAATGTTTGGTTGAAAGCTTACTTGGATAATTTTTTTTGCGAACTAGTGGTTAGTAAACAAGGGCCATCATTGTATGAAGATTGAGAAATTGGAGTATGTCTTGGCTCCAACATAAATCCCAATCTATGACGTTTGTCATCTTGAGATATCCCAGTTTGAATTAGAGTTTTGCTATCATCTCGAACTTTCTTTCCCTGAAGAAGGATGCCTACATGTAATTCATCTCCAAGTATAGTTGCCACAGCCTCCATTACTATCCTCTACAAATAATAAAGAAAATAGGCGTAGTGAGCATGGGACAAGGTACAATGGATACCTAACAATACTTATTTATTAAACTTACTTTATACATTTGAAATCTATTCACATTTGATTTCAAGGCATGACATAATTAAAGGTGGTTTGGTGTTAGGTTTTATGCCATAAAATTGTACAAATGTCTCAATTTTTTTTTATGGTTAACCTCTATTGTTTCAGTCACACATGATGGATTTGACTAAATTACACATAAAATTGTGTATAAATCATGTCATTATTGTGTCTCTTAGATAAATCCTAATTACTTACTTTTAGTGAACCAATAGTTGCAGTTTTTGGTATATCAATAAAAATCTCTGGGACTTTAAAGGATGTTATGTTGAGCTTCACTGAAAATTACATATGAAAATTGTGTCAGAATCCTATATAACAATCTTCACTGCAATATGTTGTTAATTCATTTCACTAATTTTCTTACCATTACAACCACTGGACCTAGAATGTGCTTGCTGACCAACTATAGAGGACGATTCTTCAATTTCTGCATGTTATAAATTGGATCATTGAACCAAAATTGAGTGCAAGCCTAACATACATTACAAAGAAAAATGTGAAGTAGATAACTAAGCATTGTTGCACTTGTACCATGGTTTGTGCCATTAACCCTGGTGGTGTCAGAAGAATCAAACATGCCTTGACACTGAGACCCCCTATTATATGTAGAAGATGAGTTCTGATTGAAGAATTTCCTCTTCTTAAATGGATACATCCGTTGTAAATTTTCAAGCTCAAAAATGTCCCTATTGTTGTTCTCATCTATAATGACAATTTATGGAACTATCAATACTTATGTAGAATATAAAAATTTGGAAATGAATTGACAATAATGAATACATGCATCAATAGAGATTTATTGTTTCACATTAGGAACTCTAGAAATTGGTTATGAAACTTATATGAATTGAAAATCAACTGCAAGTAAAGCTACATACCACTCATAAAAGGACTTGCATCCTTCGATTTTGACATATCTGGTGGTGCGCTAGATGTATTATTCTTGGAGTTTAGTTGTGTGCACCTAACTAAGTTTTCATCATCATCTCTATTAACTAATTTCCTAGAAGTAAAACCATTGGGAAAAGAATCAAGATGTTTGCGGCACCTCAACAATGGTTTTTCCGCATTATTAGCTAAAGTACAATGTTTGGATACTTTGTGGCATGATTCTGTTAACCCGTCAGAGCAACCTTTAATGTGGATAGTTTTCCCATTTACACTTCTCCTTTTGATCCTTTCATCTTCTCTATCAAGGACGTTTTGTCCTCGGCTTTCAAAATGATTGTCAAAAAAGTATGAATCTCCCATGTCTCTGGTCAGAGTTTCATAGAACATAATATAGGTGAGTCGTGACAAGTTTACAAAGCCATTAAGTTGATTAACAACAACAACAAAAAGTATTATCCCACTAGGTGATCAACATTAAGTTGATCAAAGAATTAAAACATTTTTGTTGTCAACCAAATAGTCATTCAAATGTATGTACCTATGGTTGTCATGTTTCCCTTGCATACTTGGGACAAAGGTAGAAACAATTTCATTGCAAGCTCCATGGTCAAACAAGTCCCCCTTAAATGATCTCTTTTCATCCTCATAATTTTCCTTTATGTTAGTACCACAGAAAGCATAAGGATCTTTCACAAACACAACATTTTCAGGATCAGAACTCTCATTCTCTTGCAAAAAGTTGCCTGCTACACTAGCCAAGATTTCAAAAGCCTGTATCTGATTGTTGTCAAGTTTCTTCTTGATTGTGCCCTTCCCCTAAACCATTTACTAGAATTATTAGGATGTTGAAACACTACATATAACACAAGTCACTAGAAAATGTTGGAAAAAGTGAGGATAAATGAAAAAGTTCATTTACTTACCCTAGCTGACCTTGAAGCTTTAGGAATGATAGGCACCTGATAGCCACTAAAATCATAGTTCAACCTCTTCTGCAACACCATATCTCATATAATCACTCCTATAAGAAAAAGAAATTAGATAAAATGAAACCGGATTCCTTAAGGTACGCAAACACCACAAATCAGAACCTGCCTGCATAATCAAATTATAATCACTAGTTATAAAAATGAAGTGGATTGATGAGTCTCAAGAGGCATCATTGTACCAAGCTGCATGTGCAAAATGTGTTTAAAGGTTTAATTCATTTAGTCAAAAACTAATTTCCTTACAAAGGTAAGTAAAATAACAATCTTGATATTGTGCCTAATTAGTAGGCTTAATTAAGAAAGTCAAAAAGCAAGAAATTCTTTGCAATTGGTAAAATTCAAAAAACGCTTTTATAAAATAATCAGAATAAATGAAATTAAAATAAAAACAGACAATGAACAATTAGAAGGAACATTATTACATACCAATATCTACACCAAAATTGAATGATTAATAATTCTTATGGGATGGATTATGTGATAATGACTTTAGCAGCTGGAATCTTAAAGATCCTAGTGGGGGATAAGTTTATGCCATTATAAAATATCAATACAAAAAAAATATATTGAAACACTTACACTTAAGTGGATATTAGAAGAAACCTTCAACCAATGCTGAATCCACTCTCTTTTGGTTTGAAAATCAAGAAGATAAATACCCTTCAAAAAGAAAAGGAAAAAAAATCAAATATGCATAAAAAATAATAAGGGGAAACAAACAAAGCCAACTTTGTCGGTTAATCTTAAAATGCTAACAAACATAAGCCAAAATTGCAACATGGTGATTATAATTATCCATACACATTCTAATTGAACATAATTCATTATGACACCAACAACATACAAATGAAATGATGGACATATATCACCAGTTTACAAATAAAAGTATAAAACACTATTCAAATGGATTTTCAGACCCCTTGCTCTTGACAAGTTAATAAATTTGTTACCACTATGCACGTATGAGAGAGAAAGAAAGAGATCAAATTATAAAAAAGAAAACATAAAAAGAAAATGCAATAAAAATAGGTTTGTACATAAAATGAAATGAATCAAGCACTAGGAAAGGAACCAAAATGAACCCATACAAGAATTGGACAAGGGAGATGTGTAATGCAAATTCCCACACCAATAGAGAAAAACAACACCATAAATGATTAAACTAGTTCCATTGAAGAAGTGATGAACAACAATACAATAACCACAAATGAAACAAATCCTAGCTTGTTGTGTTGAATGATGTTTGCAACAAAAAAAAAAAAAAACCTTTATGGATTGTGTGCAAGGAATATGTTCATGAAAGGCATTAAAAAAATTCTCACCTAAAGACTTAGGCTACTGTTTGATCAAACAAAACCCACCTGAAAACCACCCTAAGCCTATGTTTGTTCTTAAACCCCTCGCAATCCCAACTAATTGTTTGCAAATGTTTGACCACTAAATATCCTAGAAAGGGACTAGCCAGTAACATGGTGTTAGATGACCGTCTACAACAGGTTGTTTCAGCAAAAACCACTTGGATACGATCAGTTCTTTCTTTTGGGGTGATCCACTCACTCCTCTCTCCATGTCATGTCTTTGCTTCCCACGTGGAAGACTTTCCACTCATTTGGGTTGCATCTTTTCTCTTTCACATATACTAAAACAACACACGGAAATGATTGAATGGGTTTCAAAACCACGAGCCATTAGTTTTCCAAACTTTTTCAAACACATTCTCTAAAAAGTAGTGGAAATGTGATTAATTCTTTATTTGTTTACTTTTTCATTGGAAATGAAATAAATAAGCCTATTTATTTCATTTGAGTCAATGTCGATTATCCAATGTTGGATTATGATGGGAATTCTGAAACACATGTCAAAATAGTGATGATAAATAATTCATGTGTTAATTGTGTGAAGAGTTTTTATATTACTATCATTTAATCACAAATTGTTACCTATAATAAGTTTACTAGCTTTTATAATAATTTATATTTACCTGATTTCAATGTATTGTATCTCATATTCATAACATTTCAAATGTTGATTTCTTTTTCTATTAAATGTTGTAACATGATATATAAGGGAAAGTTAATGTGTGATGACACAAATAAGTGATGCTTAGGTTAAAAGGAAAAGGCAAAGTAGTTTGTACGTGGTATTTCATTAGCAACGAACAATTTTGCTAATTTGTTGCTATTTTAGTTTTGGTACTGTTGCAATGCAAGAATAATGAAAAGGAATTTAAGGTCTAACCGTTATATAATGAAAATAACATAATTACGAAAATACATTTTTAGTGAGAAATATTATATCTTATGATCATCCTTTCACGTTTGATAAATTTATCGGTTCATATTTGATTAATTTATCAGCTTAGATTTTTTAGTTGTTTGTTCACTTAATCTTTCCTATTTTTTATTTTAAAAAAGGGTAAGTCCTTATTCTCTCTGTTTGAAGTGGTAAATTCACTAATTTTAGAAAGATTCTTGCACTTCTTTGATTAGATAAACATTAAAATGTCCAATATATTTCTTTCAAAATTAGTTGTCACTAAAAAGAAAAAACCTAAGACACAGGTTAGAAAGAGAAGCTGTGATAAAGCATTGTGTGGTGAGACATAAGAAGAGGAAAATGAGTGAAGTAGAGTGACCAATAGTCTCAACCTAATGCTATGTTGTTACAAACTATTATAATTTGTCACTCAAAAATCAAAAGAGAGTGTGTTTGCATTTCACGTTTTAAGGTTAACTTGACACCTTCTAATTGTCTAAGTAGTTTCCTTCATTTGTGGCTTGCCACACCAAAAATATTGGTGATCCACTTTCTTTGCCTAAGTACACTTTGGTCCATTCCTCTCTATTTCCTCTATCAATCTTTCCTTTTCCATATACTTTTCTTTTGTAAAATTCAATTTTATAGTTTTATCTATTAGCTTTTAATGAAATAAATGCCCGATGGAGAATTTTCAAAGAGAACAATGCAAATACATAAAGTTACATAAGCTTTTTTAATATGAAAGGATGCATATTACATAAATTCATGTATGCAGAAGCAACATAATGTCCTTTGGAATGTCTTTCGAGCTTCACTCAAGGTACCTCTAGGTATGGTTTGGTTGAATGGAAGATAAAAGAATAAAATAGAATTGAGAAGAAATAATTAAGTTAAATTAAAGTAGAGAGAAAGATATGTGAGATCCTCACTAAGTAATGATTTTTTTCTTCTTAATTTCTCTTCCGTTCATAGAAACCAAGCTATGAAGGAGATGTGTTTATTTTATTTTATTGTTAATAATCATGTTTAATAAGAACTTTGTTTAGATCTCGTTTTCATTAAGTGCTTATTATTAATAGATTGGAAAGTTAACCAAATCACACAAATAGTAAAACACAATAACACCGATTGCATGTCCACAGGGACTTTGTTCGTGCAAAAATATCTTGTGCAATCCAAATTCTAAGCAATATAAATGAATGTTTGATTTGATTTTGAATTATAGTGCAAACTTAAAAGTATCATAAAAGCAATGAACAATAAAGACAAGTGAAAACAGGGTACAACAACTAAATCAAAAGCAAAAACGCTTAAAGTGCAAGGAGAGAAAATATGCATAATTATGAAGTTGTTGGGTGTTTGGCTTTACTAAACCATTCTTAATGTAATGTTAATGATATTTCTCTACTTAATGTTCAGTCAAGTGTTATCCTAATCCACAAAATTATCCTAATCAAGATTCCTCTAATAAAAAGGCCTTAATCAATTCACTTAATTCTTGATTCCTTAGCAAGTTAAATGAAATGACTTGGATAACAACAAGGATTAAAACAAGGCTACTAAACCACATTCTATCCCTAGACATGAGTTTTATTAGAAGCTACTTTCAGTTCCTAGTAGTGATAGCATTTCCCAATGACTCTCTATAAAACATGCATATGGGTGATCAAACCACAAATAAAGCAATAATAAAAGAAAGTAAGCAATAACACTGAAAATGAACATTAAGCAAATAGAAAAGATAATTATTGTGATTAGCCTCTTATTGTCATGAGAAGCCTTACAAGAGAAGAAAACACAAAGTGGAAGAAGAAGAAACGATTAACAAGCCAAAAACTAATATAAGCTCTATATTTTCGTGTGTTTCACTATGTCCTAGAATCATCCTCACCAATCCCAAGAAAATGTCCTTTTATATTAGGCCCAACCAGGGCTTTTGTCTTGTCACTTTAGATTGCACTCAACTCGCTGGATGAGACTCACTTGTTGGGCGAGTTCTTCAGAATTCCAAGAGGCACTTCAAATTTGATTCTACTCGTTAGGTGGGTTGAGACTCGCTGAGGGAATTCTTCAGCAATTGAATTTCTAAATTTCTTTTCTTCCCTCTGTGGCCTTTACTAACTAGTCGAGTTTCTCCTCGTTGGGCAAGTTCTTCTGATGACTTGGCACTTCTCCTTTACTCTTGAGCTGCTGCATAGCCTTGTCTATGCACTTGCTCTAGCTAAGCGAGACATCATGGATGACAACTTCATTTGGTTCTCTAAAACCTTAATAAAAGAGTAGAAACTAGTACAAAAAGATTAAAATTTTATCTAAACCTAAGATTCTGTAAACTCTATTTCCTAACTAAATTGAGGTTAAACTAAGGAATACATAAGGAAAAAAGATAATTGTTGTGTTATTTGTAATTCAAATGAAAGTAGGCACACCAATTATCACTTATATAAGTATATTGGTGCTAAACTTTCTTTTTGGGACATGAAGTATACTTTTAAATAATAAGTTAGTAGTAATTAATGTTAGTAAAATGTAAGGATGTATGATCACACTTATCTATATGCGGGTTTTGACTATTTCAACTCGAATGTTATGTGTGAAAATAATATTTCCATGTGAGAAAAAGAAAAGGAAATCTGAAACATATAATCACACATAAATGATGAATCATCAAGCTTTAAAGTCACATAATCACTTATAAATGTCACATTATTTTTTTTACTGAAAAATTTTCACATTACTTTAAATAAATACTTGCATGGCTAGTGTGTTTTAATCTTGATCAATGATATGTTAAAAAAATCATATTCAGTGAAAAAAAATCTTGATCAATGATATTTTATTATATGAAATACTTGTTAATATATTGTTGAATGATCAAAATTAAAAAATGTACATTACTTATTTGAGTGATCATGCGACTACTGATTAACATTTAATTTTAGTAATTTAATGTATATATTGTTGTATCAGTTTTTTTTAGAGGAATCAGAATAATTATCATTCCAACACGAACACGACCACTTGTGCATCCACCCACACACATTGTGTGCAAACAGTTTAATGAAAACTTTTAACAAGTGTTAAGATTTTACGATATAGTTTTTCCT
Organism: Glycine tomentella; assembly: GCA_007407185.1. Classification (NCBI taxonomy): domain Eukaryota; kingdom Viridiplantae; phylum Streptophyta; class Magnoliopsida; order Fabales; family Fabaceae; genus Glycine; species Glycine tomentella. The sequence continues at coordinate 708,190 of PYAF01003069.1, forward strand.
ACACTTATTTAGTGAAAACTTATACAGTGTATTTCTTTTTATACTCCTCTTATTATATCCATTTTTTAACATGCTTACTAATATTATTATTTTATAAAATAATTAGTAAGGATATTTTAAAAATAAGTATACTTTATAGTGAATTTAAATTATTTCCATTAAATATGAAGCTATTTTTTGTTATTAAATATATTAATAATGATATAATATATATTATAATTTTAATATTTATATAATTGAAATGATAAAGTCATTTAAAATTGCATGAATGTTTATATCATACACAATTAATATAAAACTCAATTGTATTTTTGATTTGGTACCAATATAATTAAGGCCTTAGATTCTCCATAAGCCCTAATTTTCTTTTTGTCATCTTTTTTCAATTATCACAAAAAAATATAAAATTTCTTATGATAATAATGAAGTTGAAGCAAACATTATGCAACTATAATAGAGCCATCTTATCAAAAGAACAAAGGGAGTAAATATGCAATAACTTTAATTTCTCTACTAACATTTATCCATGCAAAGTGAACTCATGAACTAACATAGCTACTATTAATTAATCAAATACTACAATAACTACAATGATAAAAAAAACCCAAAAACAAAACCAAATTTCAAGCATTCCAATCAAGATTACATTACAAACTTAATAAAAAAATGATATTTCAAAAAAATAGAAAGAATTCCACAAGGATGCTCACTATTCAGCATCCAAATTATCATATTGCCAAGGGTTGAATTCTAGTTTGCTGCCAGGCCCCTCAATGCACTCAAAACTATCAACGGCAGCGCAATGTTCGGTATATTTACCGTTGTATTGGTAAACTTCCAAGTCACCCCAAGGGGTAGGAGTTACTTCATCTGTTAAATCAAACCATCTAGGAATGAACTTATGGCCCTTGGCCTCTCGGTTTCTCTTCTCAACACTTTGCCTCTCTTCCAAACTAAAAAACAAATTTAAGTTCACATATGGTAAGATCTCACAAGTGATGCTTATAGAGAACAATAAAATTATAAGCCCTTTGTTCATCAGTTGTTACCTGCTCTTCTCATAACCAGATGTGGATAGGTCACCCTTCTCAAGGGCCATCCTATCGGGACGTAGATGAGAGTCAGATGCCAACAACTTCTTGGGAACAGTGTCAAAGCTGTTAATCTTGTGTGCAAAATGCGTGTACTGGAATTTGTCCTTCTTCGGGGTATCAGCAACTCTCCAAATCTATGGAGAATGAAATGTAGGTAACTTAACAAAAAAAAAAAAAAACAATTCAAATTGCTACAACAAAAGGTGATGGCAACCCAATGAAGCGAAAATCATACAGTGACACTACATGCCACCGTCTATCCTGCAAATCGTACTATTGTATGTCCAGTGAAGGATAAGGAGTTGAGGACTCAAGTGATGATTGGTATTAAACTACACCTAGAAAAATCAGAGATTAAATGCTCCCTAAACACACTTTTTATTATTCATTTACTAATTTCCACAACTAAGCTTTCAATTGTATGAAGTTACAGTCGACTAATGTCAGAATTAGTTGATGCCGTATAACCATGTGAACCGAACCAAACCAAACATAATTCAAACCTAATCATCCATAAAAGCCTTAGTTATGTAAAAAAAACTATTAAAAGTATAAATCTTAGCATGATAAAGCTTTTGGATAAGTCACTGTTAGGATCCAATTGTAAGATATGGGACTTGGATCGAGTCTCATATTAGAAGTATGAGATTCTAGTATGAGATTTATAAGGCCTTGGACTCTCCAACTACAATAGCTAACTTTTGTGGTTTGGTTCTCTCAAAGTTCTTATCAATCACTAATCTCTACTAAAATTTCATTTCTCCTTTTGGACTTTTTACCAAAATAAAAATAAATAAAAAATTGGAAAGAGAATGACATAATATATAGAATAAAGTGGCATGTTACTAAGTCATAATATAGAATATTTATAATAATCAATAAAATCTGTTGTAACAGTGACGAAAGTTTGAATAACAAACCTCTTTCAGCTCAGTGCTTGGAAGTGGTTCTCCCTCTGAATCACAAACTTGATAATTCATAGCCTCGTTCCATTTTTCGGTCATCAGTATCTTAGGCTCATCAGCAAAATTATACACGTATCCATCCACTTCATATCTACCAGCTCCGCCAAAAGCAAAAATCTTTTAAGTTTCATAATATATATATATATATATATATATATATAACAGAAATACTGAGCAAGAAGTAGTAGGTTACAAGTGAACATTTGATGGCAAGAGAAAGTAGTCATACCCAAACCAGTTGCATGGTTGAAAATACAGCACCACTTTGTCCCTTGTAGTCAGATTTGTCAGGATCATCTCTCCTGGTGAATCAATCCAAGTTCGTCCAAAAATCAAGTTGCTAACTTTTGTAGGAGGAGGCACCAAATCAAGGACCACACCGTCTCTTTTGAGGGTAACACGCGTTCTGCATCCAAGTACAAGTATGTTACAAATGCATACAACTTTAAAATGTAAAAAATGTTTACTAATGAACTTTGTAGACATCCATTACACAAAACAAACTACAAATTAAATTGAGGTAAAAGCATATGGAACATCCTTAAGCATAAGATACACAGTTTAGAATCCATGCCACCTGCGTGTATTTTATTTCTCTTTACTTAAGGGAAAACCATAAACAATCCTCGGACTTGAGATAACAAAAGAGGAGCGAATGTGAGTGTAACAACATTGAGTTCCACAAATCTCAGTAAAAATGAAGTGTCATCGAAAAAGGTAGGTAAGTATTAGCTTCCAACAGGATATACATCAACTGAGTTGCCAAGAAATTTGGTTTTCAATTTTGATGTAACATCATAAGTGAAATGTTCAGTTTCAGCATGCCCAACACTCATTGGAGGGTGATGGCTGACCTATAGAAATTTGAATCACAAGTCAGAATCATACATAACATAAGATCATCACCGAATAAGCAAATAACAGTGAGAATTGCTGTAACGCTCGGCCACTTGCAGGATCAACGACTGTCCCTACATACCAACACAAGACTTTTCAGTGTGCTTTGTCCTCACTCACACACTTCCTGAGAAACTTCTTAGGAGGTACCCATCCCAAGATTGCTCCAAGTCAAGCACGCTTAACTGTGGAGTTCTTATATTATGGGCTACCAAAAAGTAGATGCACCTTGTTGGTATAGGTAGTACCTATTAAATCCTTTTAAATTATCCTCAACTGTACAGTCCCACACCTGCACAGCCTCTGGATCCCTCTCGTTCGGGTGTGTATTCGATTCATTCATGTACCCCTCCCGCTGGAAGCCTGCCAGGAGCCGCTCCTTGTCCGTGCCTCACTGCACCGGCGATCAATCCCCGCCCTCGTCAGCGCCCGGGATGTTACAATTGCCGTCCAAAAAAAACAGTGAGAATTATGAATACTTCCATTATAATATGGATATCAAGGGAATCCAAGCAATCGCCCCCCAAAAAAATAAAAAAATAAAAACACAAGAGGCATGGGAATTTTCTTGATTTTGTTAAAAATAAACAGCACCTTAAACGTAACTCACCTGCTTTGATATAAATGTAATGCCACCATGGTTAACCATTTCATAAGTCTCACCAAGAATTGGATTGAATGGCTTCCACGTTCGTTGATAGGCATAGTAGACAGATATAAAGAATGATGCTACAAAAATCATCTGTAAGATCAAATGCCATGCAATGTATGCACAAATGACAGAGAGGGAGAGGAGGGAGAGAGAAAGCGAGTATGAAAGTAATGCTTACAAGCATATACTAGTCTCATGTATGGACCCTCCATCTTATCCGCCATATCTAAGAGGTAAGAGTATTCCATAAGCTGTGAAAATATATTACAACCAATGAGATTGTACTGACAGAAAATTTTCTAAATAGTTTGTGTTAATGTAATAGCAAAAGCAAATGCAGTAAAGTATATAGCACAGACCTCAGCCATTTTCTGAAGCATTGTCATTGGCTCAAAAATGATAACCGAAGCGTCACCATTGATGTGATATCACAGCCAACATACTTTTGCATCATTTTCCAGTAACTATCTCGCTCCTGTAAAGTGTAATTAAAGGAAATAAACATGTAGAAATGATATATTATAAATATGGAGGAAAATAATTATTCCAAAGTCCACCATGAGATAAAAAATAAAAAAATAAACTTTTATCTCGGCTATTAAAGAAACCATCGGTATACATTGCATATTATCTGTGGACCATAGCATGACTTAGCAAGAAACTTGCCTCAACATGCAAACCAGACCAGATAGGTTGACTAAAGTGGTCAACATCAAGGTTCAATAAGCACATTCCAATCTCTTTTAAAAAAAAATAACAAGCAGCAATTCTTATCTATGAATCTAGATTGTTTCCATCAGTATAGAGGAATAACTTCCATGCATGATAAACTTTCTTCGACTCAGATGATTCTTTCATCCTCTATCAATCATCATATTTTGTTTAGACAATCATGAGTGCAAGCCTTGTGACCTTTTAGTCTTTCTTCACTGCAACATGCAAATAAATACATTACAAAGATAATGATAAGTAGTAGTATACCTCTTGTTTCCATCTTCCCTTTCTTGCTTCCTCTTCAGCATCTTCAGTTCCTACTTCTGGATTAACAACCTCCAGCCCCTCGTAGCCCACCAAACTGAGTAACAACATCAGAAATGGTCAACAAAAATTAAACCTTATCAGCTCATGAAACTGAATCAGAGTAACACAAGCTTCAAGAAATAAATCAATCAATTCCAAGCCATGTTTCAAGTGATGTTGAAACTGAAAAACAAATACGAAACCACAATTCTGAACAAGATCAGAATACATTAAAACAATCAAGCATCTCAAAAATTAAACCATGCATCCATAAGTGTGAAACAACCATAAGCTAACACACAACAGTGAAGACCATAGATCATAATAAATCCAATGAACAAACAAACAAAACCAGTTGAGAAAGATGATCTTCTAAAGGAAGCATCTCTTTCATCTAGCAGTGTATAAAAAAAATAGGGGCAAATAAATGATCTTGAGACACCCCACACGAACAAATTACAGAAAAACAACATCAAGAACAGATAAATTAATAACTTTCAAAATTCAACTCCAAAGGATTCATACCCGTTAACGGATTTGGACATGGCACTACCGAAATTGGACAAGCTTGAAGCAATAGAAGCAAAAAAGCCACCCCCACCACCAGAAGAAGCAGCAGCAGCAACTTGCCTGGGATCCTTTGGAGCCATGGCAATGAAATTAAATCAAAGATGGAAATCCAATTGAGAAAAGAGAAGGTTTTTGAAAATAAATTCGTAGCCAATCTGATCTAATGAGGCACCAAATGGGTATACTACACTTAGATATGGGTTTATTATTGCTTAGAATGAATAATAGTAATGAATAATGAATATACAAAAGTAATAATAATAATATTGTTATTATAATATATAGAGAATAGCCAAGAAGGCGGGGAATTTGGTTGGCGATTCTCGAATTTGAAAAAATCCAACGGGACTGAAAGGAAATTGGAAAGTCGGGTGATATTTCTTTGTTGAGGTGATGACACAACCAAAGTTGTGAAAACTGGTTCGGTCATTGACCCGATTGAGGTTGTGGGTCAGTGGTCCAACCGGTGGGTCAGTATTTGGTCCGGTTTGACCCGGTTTATCTTAAAAGTTTTAAAATTATATTATATATAAGTATATAACTAATATTATTTGACTAAGAAAAATATACTAAAAAATTCAAAATAACAATTAAAATATTAAAATTGATAAAAAAAACAAGTAAAATATATTAATAATAAAAGAGAGTGTAAATAATACCTACTTAAATTAAAACACAACTTCGATTTTTAATAAAAAAAATAGCAAGAAGGAGTACAAAAAGAAAAAAGGGAGGTACGATAAGCAAATTGTTATTTGGATGTTGGCCCAAGTAAATCTAAACCTAAATCCTAATGATATAAATAGGCTATTTCAGTGCTTGCGCCTTTCTTCATTGCTGTTTGTTCATTTCCGCTTCTCTTCTCCATTTTTGACTCTACAATATATTTCTGTTTCTCTTCTTCATTTCCTGGGCACTGCAGAGCTATTCCAAATTTTTGTTTCTATTCTCCATTTCCTGTACCGCAGTGTATTATTGCACGACAGTTGCGTTTCATATTCTCCATTTTTGCTTCCGGTTCAGTGCTTCACACTTTCTCTTCTTCTTCTTCTTGTCTTTCCTCAAAGGTGAGACCGCCACGACGAGCAGTGTGACGGTGGTTGAGTCGAGAGGTGGCGATGACGTGCACAAGCCGGTCCAGGCCCTAAAAACCGGTCGGGTTTCCGGTTCTTCCCAAAATCGCCCGATTTTCTCCGAGCCAAACCGGGCCACATGCACATGCGGTCTGATAACTCACTTGGCCCGATCATGCTACCGAGTTCCGGTTGGACCAGTCCAACTGGCCAGGCCGAACCGGGTTTTATAACTTTGGACACAACACAAATCAGAGAGGGTTTGTTCTGCACGCGCTTCTCGGGCGCGTGGGCATGTGGAGTTGAGTCTAGTTGAGTTGAGTTGTGTTTTGTGTTCAGAAAATCCAAATTGGCGGCTTTACGAAGTACATGTAATGTTGTTTTGGGATTGCAATGAGAAGGATCACCACTTGCCTTGCCAGGTGCTTTATTTGTGTCATCATGTCATTTTCATACATGATACATACCAAATGCTTTTTTTAAAAAATGTGTATATATATATTTTTAAAAGTATAATGAGTGATAAATAAAGAATATACAAAAATAGAAAAATAGATAATGGAGATATTACTTCTCATACTTTCTTTTTTTTCTTTTTTTACAAGAAATTTACGTTTATGTATAATTATCTTTATAAATAAATTCATAAAAAAGTTAAGGATAAAAAGGAAAAAAAATGTAAAATAAAAGTGAATTTGATGTAATAAATAAATGGTACAAATCGTGTTTCAAGAGTAATCGATTCAATCTCATTTTAAGAAAACATCAAATTTCTTATATTTAACAATAGATATTTCTATAACAATAGATAAATAACTGCATTTTATCTTTCTTCCAACATAAGTGCATAGCATCATTTCCTCCAAAATAACTGCATTAGCATAGTTGTGAAATCTAGTCTGGTCATTGATTCGGTCAAGGTAGTGAGTCAGTAATTGGTCCGATTTGATCAAGTATATATTACAAATTTAAATTTATATATTTATATATTATATATAAGTATATAATTAACATTATTTGAGTAAGAAAAATCTATCCATACTCAAAAATCCAAATTTAAAAATAAATCCAATTTTTTTCAAAAAAAAATTCAATTTTTTTTTCAAAAATAAAAATTGGAAACCCGACTAGGTCGAACCGTTCCAACCGTAAACCCGACCGGGTTTGACTAGGTCAACCCGAGCCAAACCAAGTCAATTGCATTTCTGGTCCGAATACAGAACTGGATTCTAGTTCGGACCGATTTTTACAACATTGAACTGCACACATCTTTTCTCCCACATAGTCGTATATCACCTTGTGTTAATGAAACATGACAACTTGTTTTTAATTTTCTCACTTTTAATTTAATTATATTTTGTTTCTTTCATAAACAAAATTATATATAGTTTTTCATCAATAACAACATTCACACTTCATCTCGCACCACTCCCATTTTTTATCCATCTTCCCTCTCATAAAATTGAAATTGCATAATATAGTATTGTTATATTTGTTATTTTTTTTGTTTACATGTACAAATGAAACAATATAGAGATGTTGGGTTGAACCAATAATCATCATAAGATCTATTTCATCTACCTCTGAGACACCAAATTCCGATGTTATACTTCCTCCAATTTTTTCTCTTGCAATTTGAATCACCATCTCTATCTGCATCTTATCATTTTGAACTTATTGTTCTCAAATTTTTAATTTGGGTTTAAAGTGTTTTGTTTTACTCCAAAAAGGAGAATTTTATTATTCTTTATCTCATCAATTTGGACATTATAGGGAATTGTGAAAACCTCTTAAACAAAAATATGTATAAACAATGAAAGAAATCATGTTGGAAAAAGTGAAAGGTATGTGCAACTTTGTTCTATATTTAAAAAATAAAATGATTTTTTTGTGCATTCTGAATTAAATTGAAAGAAAGAAATGCATCTTGATTTGTCAAAGAAGACAAATGTCCTGAAGAGCCTCTCAATAGAGACAAAACAACATGGATCATGATGAGCTATAAAAGATGAAAGTTAAAATTGGAATGATTCATAGAAAGTCAGATTTATCATTGTACTTTTTTATTATTAGTTTAATTATTTTTTACATTTTATTTTTGTTTCAGGCCCACCTATATGAAATATCAAATAGTATCAAAATTAGTATCTCATTACTTGTTTTGACTTGACATGTTATTAGTATAAAAAAAACGTGTGAAACGCAACATAATTTTAAACCAACTTTAAGAATGGATTTTTTAATTTATTTAAAAATTGAAAATTATGATTTTAATTTTAAAAAATTAATCAAGATACAAAAAAACTACCTTTTCATCTAATCCAATTTTCAAGTTTTAAAATTTCCTTTCTTTTTTTTTTAAATTAAAAAAAATTTTAAAATTGCATACCAATAATTGTGGAAGTGAGTAACCCATCATTTTAGTTAAATGAAAAATATTTTTAAAAGAAAAATTAAATTTAAAGTATTGAATTCTTTTTAAAATTATGATAAATTTTTGAATAAATTTAGAAAAATAAAAGTAGAATTATTTTTAAAAATATTTTATTTGTTTTTCAATAATAATAATAAATTTTAAAAACTAAAAGCAAGAATTTTTTTTGTTGGAAAAGTCACATAATTATAAACCTAATTTTAAACATGGCTTTTTTATAATTTTAAAATCAACAGTAAAAATAATTTTAAAATTATTTATTTTTAAAAGTAAAAATTATGATTTAAAAAATTATCATATTGCAAGAAAAGAAAATAAAAAATTAATATAAAGAATCTTAATAGCGAAATAGAAATGCAGACACATGCATGAGCGCGATAACACTTGTGTTTTCGCTAATAATAATAAGGGCCATCCCGTAGAGTGTATTAAAAATATTTATTAAAAAATTGGAAAATTATAATATGAGTATATTGAGAATTATATTGAGTATAGCAATAATGACAATATTTTATAGGCTAAAATGTAATTTTTTTGTCACTTTATTTTCTTAAATTTGTGATTTTAGTTTATCTATTTTTTAATTGGGACATTTTTTCTTTTGCTTTTAAAAAAATTTGCAATTTAGTTCTTTATTTTTATTTGAGACATTTTGTTTCTCACTTTTAAAAATTTTGTGATTTGAGTCCCCTTAGTCAATTTCAGACTTCTTGATTGCGTACTTTTTAAATTTTTAATAAATTAAACTTGTTAGCAATTAAATAATTTTAAAAATATTTGTCATGTGTATAATAAACAAACATTTGGAATTGGTCAAATGACTAAAATTGTGGACTTTTCAAAAGTCAGGAACAAAACGTCTCAATTAAAAAATAAAAGGACCAAAATCAAATATTTGAAAAAAAAATTATTGAGCCCATAAGAGTTCCGAGGCTTCACAATGATGGTTGTTGTAACACCCCGTGTGCACCCGGCGTATTAACATTATTACAATATCAGAGTAACGCATCAAACATGGAAATAAACAATAAAGGAAGCCTGAAACCAATATAAATACACTTTATATATATATATATATGGTGAATATTTGTCATTTACATAGTACATAGTTCTCAACTATACAGACATCCCCTAGATTTCCAAAAATACAGACAAAATAATCAAAATGTGAGCTAACAAGCTCAACCTTCTAAACCTAGGGTAATCTATCACGCTATCCCAGCTCAGGCCTCTTGCCTTGGGATCTCTCAGCGACTTCTGTCTCAGTTCCTGCAACATGAGCCCCAAACAGGGGTAAGATAATCATCCCAGTAAACTCAGGGTTCTCAGAGGTTTCCCTCCCCCTGGTTCACTTCCCAGCATATAAATATATATATATATATATATATATATAGCATAATAGAACAGAAATCACATCAAGTAATCCTTTATCATATAAACAGCCTTCACAGCTCACAGAAACCTGTTGCATACATATAGCACCGCAGTGCAAACATATATAACCAACATACATTGCCTGAGAGAGATCATCCACTGAAGGGCACATTCTCTCAGGACTTTTACCTGAGTACCTGAATAGGATCATCTACTGAAAGGCACATCTATTCAGGACTCGCTCAATCCATGCCTAAGGAAGATCATCCACTTAAAGGCACATTCCCTCAGGACTTGCCACCCAATACCTGAATAGGATCATCTACTTAAAGGCACATCTACTCAGGGTTTACATGGACGCCTATGGATTATCCCAAGGGAGATCATCCACTTAAGGGCACATTCCCGAGGGTCCATAGTTCCCTATTCTACTGGCCAGTAAAATTCTCATGCATGCACATCACACAGCATCATCACAATCATTTCATGACCAAAATCCATACAAGTATACCCTATACTAGTGTAGTCAGCACAAGCATACCCTATCTCAGGGTTTATCTAGCGTACAATTGTCAGCCATCCATCAATGCATTTCATTATCAACTCATACATATTCAATATTACAGCATTATACAACATCTGCATGTAAGATACATCAAACAACCACCCATGTAGGGTGTAATGAACACAAGCAGGGAAACATTCCCCAAGAACGCTGAGCTTACCTGGTCTCAGCTCAGAATCAGCTCTCCTAGTCTCGTGGTCATCTCTACCAGCGATATGCGCTTCACGCCCTACAATAGGCATGAATCAAAGCATCAGTAACGATTTTCAACCGCTTATATGAAAGGAAATGCTCTTCCTTTCTCTATCAGTCCATGTCTTCTAACTTAAGGTTCATATTAGCCCAGCTTCTACTAGGCCATCCATTGACCCTCAATGGTCTGCCTCAGTCTAACTAAGGCCTTAGAGTCTTTTTAAGACTCTGTACAACTCAATTCAAAGCGTTACCAGTATCAAGAACCAA
>PYAF01003069.1:727589-786220 GCA_007407185.1 Glycine tomentella
ACTGGCTTTATTTCTGGGTTGCTTCTTTTTATTGCTTGTTTCTTCATTTATTGTACCTAAAATGTATAAAAATAACAATAAGTAATAATAATCACAAAGTGGTGAACTTTTGGCTTAATTCTATCATTTATTTAACATTTTCTACTAAATTTTGACTAAAACTATCCTAAATTTCACCATATATTAGCAACCTATCACATGTAACTGATAAGTTTATCTTATCCCACAGTCACACTTCAACTTAATAAAATTATGTCAAATTCTGAATAGTGTTTTGGGTAGTGCTGGTTATATAATTGAATGAAACATAAAAAGTTTCATGTCTAAATAGATATATCATATATATTCTGTCTGAGATGAATGTTTGGAACATTTGGGCACAGTGGAGATGAGATATGGATTGAGTTTAAGCCCCGTCGGTAACCATATATGGTTTATTTATGACATGTGATCAGAATATCTGTTTTTAGAGTTTAATGCATAGTAAGAAAATTCTTTCAATATAGGACCATTTTAGTTCTAATAAATAGTTGAATTTGGGCCTATTAATTATAATATAGGACCATTTTAGTGGTTTGAAGACACACTAAAATGGTTTAAGCTTGGGTTAGTTCGTAACAAGTGGTTTGAAGACACTAAAATGGTGAACTGGTACAAAATACTGATTTTGTTAGTTGCAGATTATTTGTTGCTGTAGTAAAAATTGAAGAACTTTGTGCTTGTTGACTGTTCAGGCTACGGAACATGGGGGCTCTGGATGTGAACAAAGTGGTTCACAGACATCAGGGTTGGCGCCTCATCACTTGCATGTGGTTACATGGTGGAATATTCCATCTGTTGGCAAACATGTTTGGTCTTCTAGTCATTGGAATTCGGCTTCAGAAGGAATTTGGGTTCGGTATGTGTGACATATTCATATGTGCCTTGTAAATATCAGGTTCTTCAGAGTTAAAGGCCTGAAGAATCCTCAAGATAAATTTAGTATGACATTATATTTTTCTTTTAATTTCTTTACTAGCTAGGAAGTATAGCTTATTTGTTGTTTAGATAAATTTCTCTATAAACAATTATATGAAAAAAATGAGAAGGTAAAATGAATTGAGTTGCTTCGATAAGCTAAAATCAACTTATGCACTATAGCTGTTGGAGAAGTTAAAGGAGATAACTTCTTTACAAGTTATGTACATAAGTTAATTTTAGTTTGCGAGAAGGTCAATTCGTTTAATATTTTTTTTTCTCTTATAAGTGTGTTTATAGATAAGTTTATCCAAATAAGATTTTTGTCATTATGATATTATTTGCATGTTTAACATTATTTCCTAATTATTTGTAGTAGTATGGCAGTGCTTATTGGACTGCTATTTATTATTTCTGGATTTGGAGGTAGCTTGCTTTCTGCTCTTTTCATTGGGGAAAGAGTCTCTGTCGGTGCTTCTGGTGCTCTTTTTGGCTTACTGGGAGGCATGCTTTCAGAACTCCTTACTAAATGTCTTTGTATGAGAAAAAGGTGCCTTATTAAATTCATCATATTTGAAGAGTTTAATGTTTAAACTATCAGTCAATTAGAAATCATAATAGATATCACTTTTAAAATAGTTATTGTAAAATAACATCAACATCAATATCCACAACACCTTTAATCCAATCTAATTGAGGTTGGTGGTAGATGAGTTCAATGATAGATACGAGGAGATTGACAAAAAAGGGAGGGAGGAAAGAAGAAGGAGGGAGATGAAGAGGAAAGAGACTAAAAATGGATCATCTGAAACATAGAGATAACAATGGGTCTACCCTCAATCAAGCTTATAGCTTTTCTCCATTCCGTCTAAGACACACCGTTCGTCAATCTATATCTCACTCTGTTAAGTCTTGTTTAACGACCTTTCTCCAAGTAAGTTTCGGTCTACTTCTACCTCTCTTTGTGTCGAGCTCTCGAACATATCAATTTGTGATTAAATAACAATGTAAAAACCCTTTATACCGCTAGTACATGACATGGACTATTTTCTCTATTTGAAATCTGAATATGACAAAAGAAAGTGTTGTGCTCTTGAAAGCAAGCTATTGATTTGATTTAGATTTTCTTGCCATGTGCAGCTAGGAGCTTTCTTCACCCTTGTGTTTGTCATTGCTACCAACCTAGCAGTGGGGGTTCTCCCACATGTGGACAACTTTGCTCATATTGGAGGGTTTCTTTCAGGATTTCTTGTTGATTTGTGTTCTTGATCCGTCCCCAGTTTGGATGGATTAAGCAACGAAATGCTCCTCAGCCATATTCTCCAACATTAATTAAACCAAAATTCAACAAATATCAGTGCATCTCATGGATCCTAGCCCTGATCCTTCTAATTTTTGGGTAAGCTGTGACATAATTCAACTTGAATGTAACTAAATTTACAGTTAGTATGGGTAGTTATACTGGTTTACAGTTAGTAGTTAGTATAGGTATTAGTCCTATTAGTTGGCTGTTGCAAGTTGCAACTGCTTAAGTGTATGTATGAGTGCTTGTTAGTTTAGTTCATTCACTCTATAGATACTTGCAGTACTTGTATACTATCTCTTAATCAATCATTTTAGACAATGTTATTCTACGGTACTCCTCTTTTGTATTTTGAACTCTATGGTGTATGGCCACAATACGTTGGTCTGACATTTTTTCTCATAGCATCTCATCTGAGAATTCTGATAAGCTGAAGTCTCATTTTTCTAATATATAATGAAAGAATTCGAGATAATAACTATAAGTATACATAAAAAAGAGCCTTTTTTTTGTACTTCCTATGATGCAATTGGAAATTGCTCTAGAAAAAGTATATATAAAGGTACTTGGAAATTATTAATCATGTTGACACATAGCATGATCCAAGTAGTTAAGGTAGGCAAAGTTTTGGGAGTTGCTTTTAGATTCACCTTCTAAAACAAAACCAAATATAATGAGACGAAACTTCTATGACTTAATAAAGTGACTTTGGTCAATCTTTTAGTAAAAAATGGACTGAAGACTATAAATAGGATGTGTTGTGGCACATTATCAACGCTAGGCATGCTTGCATTGTTACTTTTGCTTGGTCCATCATCTTGTACAAATCATTACTTTTCTGTTCACTTTCGTTCTGTCATTTTTATTATTTAGTTCTGTTTATGCATAATTGTTTACTTGAAGGTTTACTACTGGCCTGATTTCACTTCTCCGTGGTGTTGATGCAAATGATTACTGCTCCTGGTGCCATTATCTGTCTTGTATTCCAACTTCAAGATGGAACTGCAATCCGAAAGCTTCATGTTGTGTTGTGGTAAGCATTTGTGCTGAAATATGTTCATCTGAATTGCCAGTTAGTAAGGAATTGGGAGTGAAAAAAAAGCAATGTTCATCTTGATTTTAACCTTTAACTTGTATGGTTCTTATAACGCTTTTTTTTTTTTTTGAAGTCTTATAATGCATATTATTGTTGTGGTGATACTTGTGTAGATGTGTGTATTAATGTTTGTTCAATACCATACTGCAGACAGAGAAGATTGGCAACCAGCTGAACTTGATATGCTCAAGCAATGGAAAATCCCGTACATATTATATGCAATATCCAACTAATTCCCAGATCTATTAATTGTGCGCTCACCTTTGTACTTGAGTTTTGATAAATTCCTTCTGCTTTATTATGATACAAAAATCATACATTTTGCTTTAATTAGTACATTTGTTTTTATCATTTTGTGTAACTAGTACCGATTGATTTGCTACTAATTGTACTGCTATAGGAAAATGTTACACATACAGCAGATTTGTATTATAAAATTTGGGTTCAAATTGCTTTGATAGGGAATCAATTGATTATTTTATGAAGTTATCCTAAGTTCAAACGAGTAAAATGTGCTATCTTTTTGCACTAATTTATTTGTAGCAAGGAATTCTTTACTTACGGTGCACTTTCGGTCTATAGGCCTTGATTTGGAAGCCAATTTGGGCTTTGATCAAACTCAATTAAGTTGAATGGACCTACTTATGGAAAAACTCTCAATGTCAGGTTTATTTTTTTATGACTCGATCAAAGGAACTAATTTTTTATTACTTGAAGCAATAGACACTAGTTAACATTGGAACAAATTGCTAGTTTGAGGCACGTTTTGCTCATAAATTCTTAAATTATTTGCATGAACGACAAAATAAGGTTATTAATTAAAAAAAAAAAAAATACATGATTTCTTCTTTTGTCGACAACCTCTGTTAGCACTAGGAGCAAGAGTTTGATTCAACAGTTTGAAAACACTTTTCACAGGTTTGAATTTTTAACTTCACCAATTTCTAAAACTCTGGCTATAATTAATTAAGTTGGTTCAAAGACAGCTAGAACTATGAACCTTCCTCCATAGAACTGAAAGTTCCGTAGTGGCTGAAGAGTGAAGATAATTCCATTCAGCCAATGATGATGAAATCCAAGGTAAACAAGAATCCAAATTCTGCCAAGACAATAGAAGTTTCTGGCACATCAATAACAGATTAAATGACTCGGTCTCAAAGAACTAAATCCAAATAACTTTATTCGGGGTAAGCACCAAAAATGATGTTCTTGCACACCATTTTGTGAACAAGGAGACGTGGGTGGAAAAATTAGAGTAAATGTGTGTAGAAAACGTTGTAAGACAAGTTGTTACATGGTGGAAATTGTGCATGTATAAGATGATTGGTTGCACATTATTCGGGTTAGGAGGCACCCTATGTGACATATAGTACAGGAAAACCAAATATTATAGACAACAAAACTCTTTTTAAATATTTAACGTATTTATATTCATAGAATTCAAACTCAAAATAACTAGTTAAGTTAAAACAAACTGATAATTTAACATATTTATATTCATAGAATTCAAACTAAAGATAACTAGTTAAATTAAATAAAACTTGTATCAGTTGATTCACACGTTCGATAATTTAAAACATAACAGTTTGATTAATGTTTATTGTTACGTAACGGCAAGTGCACCATTTGTTTCAAGTAATAGAGTAGGTAAGTAGAATACCGTATCCACAGAGATTGATACTAATTTTATGGCAACTTATCTAAGCAATTGGAAGAAAAGTAAATTGTTTTTGAGAAAATGTTGTTGTGTTGTGAAATTGAGTAATCGAACAAATAACAGAATTAAAAGGAATTTAAAAGCAAGTTGAGTAAGTTGTACCAATGAGAGAAATAATTGTGATTAGGACGTAATCCCCTTTGATTCCTACCTCTTTCACTTAACTGGTTATCAATGTTGATTGCTTTTGATTACTCAGAGAATAAATCTTTTCTAATTTAGCTAATCCCTAATCCATTAGTGAATTAACCCTTTAACCTGACCCAAAACCCTAATCTCTTAGTGATTTCTATCAAGCTAAGCTTTTAAAAGAATATATTATAAATTCTGCAATCACACATCTCTATCCATAGGCAATGTACAATTGTCACTTTATTCTTGTAAGAACTAGAATCCCAATATCCCTATTGCGAACCTTAATTCTCATAACTTAAATAGAACGGTCAATTCTAAGAAAGTTTATAATCAATGAAATACAGAATAAAATAAAGCAATCAGAGTAATCTCATTCAATACCAGTCAAATTTCAGAAGAGTTAACATTGGTTCTTGGCCTAACCACAATACTGAAATTTAGCCTGACATAGTCATGTCAAACATCAAAGCACACAAGGAAAACATAATTCTTCTCAAACCCTAGCTTTGATCTTTTTCTTCCAGCAATCCTCTTATGATTCTTTGTATTTTGCTATGTCCATTCCCCCCTTCTTCAGTCCAGAGGCCTTGGTTTTATAATTGCCTTGAGGATGTTTAATTTGGGTAACAGAGCTCCCTTTCCTTCTCAATTTTCGAACCATATATTGCAAATTCAGGAAACAGAATCATCACCGCGCTGATCGCGTGGGGTTCCGCGCTAATCACATGGATTGCACAAGTTGGAGGCTGCCTTCTGTCTTTATGGCACTAACAGCGCGAGGTTTCACGCTGATCGTGTGGCTAATTCAAATCCAAGGTTCTTTCCCAGACTCCTGGCGCTGGTCGCGTGGACTTTCACGCTGATCGCGTGATGTCTTCGAGTTGGAGGTAGGTCCTGGGCATCTGGCGCCACCTGCACGAAACTCCACGCTGATCGCGTGGAACCCTTGAATTGGCTTTTCTTCTTTTTGGCTTTGTTTTTCCTCCTTGTGGCCCTGAAATCATGCTTTTGATAATGAATGAGATAAAATTGAATGTAAATGACAAACTTAGCTAATTCTAATCTATATTTCTAATTTTTTAATTAAATTATAACTTAAATTGACCTAAAACTAACATGTGTTAGCAACACATCATTTATATTCATATATTATATGGACCAGACAGTGATTTTGTCTATGCTGAAACTAACTAGATTTTGCAGCCCAAAATTTTCATTTAAATTGTTATTTAACAAAATAAACCAATGACAAAGCCTGTATGAATTTTAGGACCTCCCTTCTCTTAGCCTTGGTAGCCAATTGTAACAAAAACACGCTAATTAAGCTATTAGGAATTACAGAACTATGAATGTTCAATTTTGGACTTTTCGGTTAATTTCGGAGTGGAGGCTAGGGAAGTGATCATAAATGCAGGATCAGAAAAAACAGAATGTATATAACAATTCCATAGTTCTCACGAGATTTGCGTAGCCAAAACAACCATTGAAAGGTGCATTTAGAAGGTTGGTCTCGACAAATATTGAGGTTCACCATGCACAATGCACGTGGTGTGTTTGTGAGTTGTGACTAGTCTAAATATGTTGTTTATTTGCGGAGTCAGAGGTTTGACTGAGTGATGTTATGGTCACCCCTAAACTTTTTAAGTTTATTTAAATTATTATGCAATATATAAAGATATTATACAGTTCCCTCATGTTATTAAAAATTAAAATTGTATTTATTTAATATTTTCCTTCTCACATCTTATTCATATGCTACCCCTTGTAGTCAGTATATAGTTATATATTTACTTTTTTTTTAAAGAGAAAATACTATAATTATACATTAAAATTCCTACATATGTTATGAATGTAAAAATCTATTTTTTAAAAATATTAAATCATGTTTTTTGTTCTTAGCATTTGGCGTCCCTTTAAGTAAAAAATTGGACTCCACCCTTGTTTGATTCGCTAGTAAGCCAAAGATGCATTAATTAATCCCCATGTTAGATTTTGTCTACATAGCTATCTGCTGATATGAGCGCAAAATCTTGTGGACCTCCATCCATGATATGAAAGACAATTTGCATTTGTTGATCTGCAAAAGTCCAAACACCATTATGTAGGTTTCTATTGGCCTCAATTCACTATGAGGTATCCTATATATTCTCTTACTAATAATTTTAATGTAATATAAGAAAACATTGAATAAAAAGTAAATATGTTAATATCTTAAAAATATAAAAATTAAGTATTTAATACTTCTTATTATTTGATAAGTAGGAGTGTAAGTAAAAATTAATAAATTATTCATCCACTATATATTTAACAACAAAGAGTATGCCTTAGTATAGTTAGCAGCACCAAAGAGTTAATAGGGGATCACAAACATTTGAAGATGGCGTTAAAGTAGTTCTTTTTATTTACAGGTTCTTGAAGTTTTATCTCTAGATCTTTACTTTAAGAACGAAAAGAGCACACAGCATGCACACGTAACTTTGCATAAAAGAATGGATAGACATCAATCTAGTTAGTAAAAGACAGAGAAATATGGGAGAAGAAATAAAATACTGATAAAGAACGAGTGCTTAGTTCAAGAATAAAAATAATAAAAATGGATCATGTGTGATTAAGAAAAAGAACAAGCAAAAATGAGATTTAAAAAGTCTAAGAATTTTATGATTTGTGGTTGTTGTTTTAAAATTCATTAATAAGAATGGTATATTTCTATTTAATTTTAGAATTAATTAAAACAACATAACATAAAGTAACTAAAATATAGAGATGCAAAATTACGTTAAAATTGTTTTATTACTAATATTACATATCCAAGGGGAATTGAAGACGACTAGAAGTTTTTCACGGAAATGGTTGGTTGTCACTTGTCAAAGACTCGAAGGGATACACGCTTGCGGCGCAAAGCCATAAAATGGTAGACATGACATTAATTCATTATAGACCAATTTGTCGCATTTCTGTATGTGATTTTGAAAAAACTGATATATGCATGTCCCTACAAACCACTTGAATTTAAATGGACAATATTTAGATAGTTATTTTGATATTATTTTTATTTAATTAGAATTAGAATTCTAATTTTCTTATATATGTAATATGTAATAATCTTTATTTAAGAAAATTTTATTTTTTATGTAATATATTTATATTTGTTAGTATTTTATATAAGAACCTTCTATTATTTTGTTCTTTATTTAAAAGTGATTTTTTTACATATTTATCTCGGAATTTAAGATTATGTGTCTAATTCTTAATCTTAGCAACCACTAAGATTTCGACTGACATAAATGTAAAGAACCTGCTTATAAAAAAAAATGTAAAGAACCACATATACTATTTCAAGTATCTTCTAAACTTGTTTCTTTACTAGTCATTTTCTGAGGTACAAGGGTCAATAAACTCTCATTTTAAACTGCATGAATTTATTCAAGAGTCTTCAAGAGCTGTAGGCATGGCAGCGGAACCCGAATCCATGGGTATCCGTCCGAATCCGTCCTGATTTTAATGGAAAAAAATCGAATTTTTCAGGTTCGGGTTCGGGTTCAGATTTTCCCCGATAGCCAAAAGCGGGGGCGGGGTCGGGTATGGGGTTACTGATACCCGCCCCGCCCCCGCCCCCGTACCCGCCCCCGCCCCCCACCCCTTAATAAATAATATTAAAAAATAAAAAAAATATTATTTTTTAATTTTTTTAATTGAATTGATTGATTTTGTTTTGTAATTTTAAAATTATGATCCCATATTTTAAATGTGGGTTTGTTATTATTATTTTTTTTGTTACATAATTAACTTTTTTATCCGATTTTTTAATAAAAAAAGTTATATTATTTTTTTTTATTTTTTAAATTTTAATCAAAGAAGGGGGGCGGGGCGGCGCAGGGAAAACCCGACCCCAAGCGGGGGCAAGGATAAGGATGGGTTTTAAAACCCGACGGAGAACGGAGACGAAGACAGGGAACGGATTTGGAGGCAGAGACGAGGACGGAAAATGCAATATCCGCACCCGCCCCGCCCCCTTGCCATGCATAAAGAGCTGCTTGTTGCTACATTTCAATACTACTTTTGATCCCTGACACATTGTTCAGCTTCGCGATATTTTGGAAGTTATTGAATATAAAATGGAATTGAATACCCGTTGGGCCAAAAAACTAACGAGTGGCCAAAATAATCACAAACGTTGCATCAATCCCTTAAATTTGGATGCGGAGAAGGGAGAGAGCACATGCAACGTCCTAATCCCAATTGACTGGTCCTCAATGAATTCATTCCACAAGAGAATGAAAGTGATAAATAACATAAATTTACAAGTGTCAAATGGTGGCTGTTGTCCCCCTTCCCCTGAGAACTTCACACATGCTTCTATGTTGTCATCTTTAATGTCTTTTTCATGCAGATTTGATTTATCTTTTTTTTCTTTCATTTTTTTCTTGTATATAAATATTTATTTAATATCATAAGTCTTTATAAATATTTTCTTGACACTAATCAACATGTGTTAGTCTATGTTAGGGTCCAGAAATGTGTAGATTGGTAAAGTGATAGTGAATTTACTGTTCATTTTAAATGACTTAAATCTGTGAACATTTTAATTCAATCTTTTAAATAGTATTTTAATAATTATGCATGAAGAGGTTGTTGAGACATTCATTTGGGACTCATTCCCTTTTGGTTGCTACTCAACAAAATCTGTTTTAGATGATTTTATGGGGTAGCTAGCTACCATTC
Organism: Glycine tomentella; assembly: GCA_007407185.1. Taxonomy (NCBI): domain Eukaryota; kingdom Viridiplantae; phylum Streptophyta; class Magnoliopsida; order Fabales; family Fabaceae; genus Glycine; species Glycine tomentella. The sequence continues at coordinate 737,520 of PYAF01003069.1, forward strand.
TAAATATATATGAAAAAAGTTGGACTTGAATCTAAAACTTGAGACTATGTACTAAAAAATATAAAACACTTTTTATGGTTTACATATAGAGGTAACATTTCTACTCATGTTTTTGGTTGAAGGAGTCATTTGTCTTCTTATTCTTTTTGTTGCAGGTGTAATGGAGTGGAGAAGACATGGATTCACACCTTAAATGATTGCCCAAGAGCTAAATCCATTTGACATCAGCTTCATATTCTTTCCTTTCTTAATCACTTCAGTAGAGATGAGGCTCTATGGCTGCGCTACAATGCCATGGGGAGCAATTCTCAACACTTTGGGATTGCATGCTAGATTATTTTGAAAGCCTACAACCACTGTTGTTTATAGGGCGAGGAATAGACATAGATTTATATTATGAACCAGACAAGCCAATGTTAACTCATTCAGACTCACTTCAAAGGATCTTCCTTTTCAAGAGACCCACATAATGTCGTATGGTCTCACTTATTTCTCCTTTAGTCAAGTTGAATACTGATGGAAGTTCTTTAGGTAACTGAGGGCCATCGGGTTTTGGAAGTATAGTGCGGGATTCTCATAGACTTTCTATGGTCACTGCGGTCACACTACAAACATGCATGCTGAACTCCTTGCTATCCTCAACGGGATGCGTCATGCATAGAATAATGGATTTAGACATATTATCATAAAGACAAACTCCTTAGTTGCTATCCACCTGATTGAGCAACATTCACCTTTGTTTCATCCATAGGCGACAATAATTGCATCTATTAAGTGAATGTTTGCATTGATATTTGTACCATTTACACTATGTGAAAAGTGAATGTTTGCGTTGATATTCTCGCAAAGAAGGGAGCTTCCACCCGTGTGTCATTGGTCACATTAAAACTTTTTCCCAATAATGTTTTGCTTTGTGTAACTGCTAATGTACTTGACACAATTTTTGTACACTTGGAATTCTGCTCTATCCTTTTCTTCATTAATAAAAAAAGAGTATTTTAATTCAAATTAATAGAAGATATATCTTACTTTCTCCCATTTATACACCTCTTTATTTTAAATGACTTAAATCTTAAACATAAATCCTGATTTACATCCTTTGATTTTTTTACATATTCTGGAAAATTAATTAGTTTCTCACCAAATACATGAGTGGATAACTGGATAGTTTAAAAACAAACAAAATACTGCAGCCATCAATCCTTCAATCAAATGTGAGAAGAATTAGGCTTTGTGTATTTCTTATATGCACTTGAAATTTCAGCAATATATAGCCAATAAAAAATTACATATCATTAGTATTTAGGATAAACTAGCCCTAATTCAATTACTTATTCATTTTGGATGCGGATGTCTCTGATAAGATATTTATATATCTCAATACAGGAAATATTTTAATTTTTATCGTTAAATATCAATTATTCAATTTATCTGTCACAATATTCAAATTCATAAATTTTTTCTCTGTTTTTTTATTATGAAACTAACCTTATAACCCATCTAGATAGGGAACGTATTAAGGGAATTATAAAAAGAATTAAAAATCTTGACCTTACAATTTCAATGAATGATTAAGATAAGATTTAAGTAAAAAAATCTTAATTATCCAAGCATTATCATGAACAAATTAATTCATCTCATCTCTTTCACTATCATTAGATATAGCCCCTATCCATTATGAGACTAATATCATAGCCACTCTATTATAGGAATCCTCCCTACAAAATGTCTTTTCAAGATTTAAACACCAATCTTTCCGCCTAGCTACGTACGTCGCAATGTATATGAACTGATGGAACGTCCTTAATTCAATTTCTAACTTTCGCTATCATTAAAAAATGTCCTTAATTACAATTTCTGCACAAAATCTACGCTAGCTCCTAATTCTTTTATCAAGCACAAGTGCTTTATATAACAATCATTATGAGGGATAGCAATATTTAGCAATCGTAAAACATTTTACTTAAAGGATAAGAAAATTGTGGTAGTTAAGGTCAGGTGACGATCGAGAATATAATGTTCAGAAGAGTCATCTCCTATTGGCTGATGTAAGTAGCCAAAAATCAAGTTGTGGTGTGGTTCGTCAACTTGCTTACAACTTGCAAGAAATGCCAACAATATCATCATAATACAGGGAATATATAGTTTTGGAATGCATGCTTTAATTTCTCCAAGTTTTCGAAACTTGATTCAGCATAATTTTTGCAGGCAACATCATGAACCTGATAAGGCGAATGAAGACATGAAAGGTTGCCTTCAATTAACGTGCATATGAGACAAAACCTTTTATAATAAGCTTATCTTAAAATCATGCATCCAAAACACGTAGGCACGTATATTGAACAGCACTCTCAAAAAAAAATTGTTATTGTTCTTCCAATATTATTCGTTCTTTCTTCGACACAGACACATATAAGCAAAATGCATTCAACATCAACATCAACAGTACCTTTAACCCAAATTAATTGGGGTCGGTGGTAGATGAATCCAATGATAAATCGAAAATAAAACAAAAGAGAGAAACAGAGTTAAAATAAAAGAATGGTGAATATAAGCAAAATGCATTATTTAAATTAAATTATTGTTATCTAAACCTCTGCCGATCCTATATAATAATACTGCATATGCATTTCTTGAAATGGAATTTTATACACATAATTAAGTGATAAGCCATCATGTTTAATTTGTCAGTCATGCATATGAACTAATTTATTATTCTTTAGAAACTAATTATGAATACTAATTAATGAAGATGATTGCTTAGTGGGGAAGCATACATAATGCATTAACTGATGAAGTATGACCCACAAATTAATTTATAATACAAATCACAAAGTCAAATTAATAGAGCTAGTTGATCAATTTAAAAACAAAATTGCCTTTGAAATTAACTGAAAGTCAGCTCTGGAAGCCAATTGCATGTTAGTATGTTTTATGCATAGAATTATCTATGCACTATAGTGTGTGAGTGTGTACCACCGACTATATATCTTATTACTCTTCAACGGTGGCAATACATTATAAATATAGACACCTCTATTCACATGCAATATTATAAAAATATCTCTTCGCCATATTATTAAAAATTAGACATTTCTCTTCCTCATCATATGATTTGGTACGGAAAAATTGGACGGTAAGGTACAGTTCTTTGCGTATAGAATAATTTAATTTAATTTTCAATAGCATGAGCAATTAAATTAAATGCATTTTTTCATTTCGCTCATTCGAAATTGCTTTTCTTTTTTTTTTCTATATATAAACTAATTGAACATTCGTTAACCAAGAAAAATGAGTAACTTATGCTTGGCCAACTCATACATGTAATTGAAGTAACCACCATGTGTTTGGGGGTATTTTAGCTGAATAAACTGCAGTAGTCATTAATAATTCCATGTCACTTTTGAAGAAAAGGAGGAATCTATGCATCCACACCTAACTTTATGTGTCTTCTATGTATAAAATAGTGGTATTGTATATAAATCGATTATTGGAAATTTAATAACTTGTAGCTTAGCTAATTGTACGCTTCCGATCTTAAGTTTGAGAGCATACAAAACATATATTCATACGATCCGCAAAGTTTAAAGTAATGATTATTATTATAGTTTATTCTAATTTTGATACATAATATATTCTCCAGACTTGTGAGATTTTATAATTTTATTATATTCAAGCGAAACTGACTATGCTTCTTCTTCTTCTTTTTTGTCAACAATGGTAAAATTTTATTAAAGAAAGGTAAAAGTAGTACTATAAGCATCATACATTAAAATGCAAGGGACCCCAAATCGAACTTCCAGAGGTTACTTCCTATTAATACCAATTTGTTAATTAGACCTAAGAATCGAACTAATTATTGACATGTATGGGATTTTCAGACACATTATTGAAGAGTTTCGAGATTAGTTCTATCTAAGTGGAGTACAAATTAATATAATAGCCCTATACAATACACGGTAGTTCCATTAGAAATTATATGTCAAAAGTAACCGGTGGAGTCCATTTCCCCATTCACTAAGATTAAAGATATAAAAAGGATTCCATGTTGTATAAGCAGTTTTTCTTTTCTTCAAAATATGCTCATATATATGCCTTTGGATCCCAAAGAGCAGTGTTTGGAAGCTATCTATTCAAAAACCAAAAGTCAAACATTAAACCGTTTTATAGTAATGCTAGTAACACGTCGTTTACCCGCCATTTTTATATTTGAATAATTTATTATTTTATTATAATTATATACTTGTGCTGTTATGCATGAAAATGTGTAAAGAATTAAAGTTCCCTAATTATATAATCCTTTTTTTATCGCAGGAATTAAAAAGATTGATTGGTCTTCCATGCTCTGGTGTTTCGGACTTAATTCTTTGGCTAGAAGTTTCCAATTTTTCATTTGTGAGAATCAACATATCTGTCGGTAGCACGGTAACTACCAGCCCCGAGAGAAGACAAAGCGAATGGAAACTCTATTACTACATTTTATACTATAGCACATTGAGAAGATACATGCATGGTAAATTAAAAGATACTGTAGTGAACGTCGGTTTTTTTAATGATTTTTTTAGAATTACGCGGTTGAATATTTTTTCTAATACATAAGAAGAATTTGAATTATTTATATATAATCAGTAATGATATTTATTAAACTTAAACGTTGCTATTCACCTCGATTAATTCAATTCTATTACGTGCAGATCATGGATTGATTACTAGTGACGTTGTCTTCATATATTATGATTTTGATTTTATAGTACGTAGGTTGAGGTATTTCATGCTATAGTATATATACATGGCGATACCAGATCATAAATTTTTGGGACACTTTTATGAACCTTTAGTATAGTGGTAGATCTCTTCCAACTTATTAGATCCTCAGAATCTAATTGTCGTACCCAAAAGAAGAAACAAGTTAGATATAGTGCTGAGAAAAAATGCACAACCAGATGGAGAACAAAGCCAGTTAGTTTAGGGAGGAGACAATCCAAAAACAAATAGAATTGTTCTTGCCGCAGTAGAGTAAGAAACAGTCTCACTATGGTCTATGGAAGATCTATGGAGAGATCATGAAGATCTCTCTTTCAGTAGGCTTTACCTTTTTGTGTTAATTAAAGGGGAAAAAGAAAGAGGAAAACACACAAAACTCAAAATCTTACAATTTTCTTGATGCTAAGGAAAGTTGTCTTATCAGGAAGTCAAAAATGTCAAAAGCTTCAATTAAAATTTATAATGATATTAAATACGAATTATTAATAGAGCACTACAATATAAAGTAATTAACAATAAATATTTAATCATGATTCAAACTTAACAATTAAGTCAACTCTAATATTATACAAAGTAATATGATTTTTTATTGGATGGTGTTTTCCCTTTTCTTCCACCAAAAAATTTAATGATTTTTGTTGTATTTGTGGATGTTTAATGCGCACTTCCCCATTCCCATTTAATTGACATTTAATAATTTTACAAAAAAAAAAAAACATTAAGAAAGACAATAAATAAATTAACGAGTAAAATATTTTACTCCATATTAGTATTGAATTGTACTTGACTTGTTAAAGATAAAATTAAAAAAGAAATGTCTGTTCATTACTATCATAAAATGTCAGTTAAATTGGAATGTAAACATTTTATTAAAACTATAATCCAATGAGAATGAAGAGATTATATATATATATATATATATATATATATATATATTTATATACCACTGCTAATTGAGTGTCCGAGCAAATATTCATTTCACGTATATATTATATAGAGCTAGTATGATGAGTAGTACTTTTTTTTATCAGCATCGCCAGTATGAATACTTAATTTAATGAAGAAACAAAATCACATGTGCATGGTGTGCAATTGTGAATGTGATAATTGCACGGATAAGATTAATCATATAAAAAAAGGGACACGGTCATGGGAAGGCGTGAGCGAGCAAGAGAGATGGGTGAGATTGAATAAAATTGGATGGAAAAAAAAAAACAGCATTAAAGAATAGAGAAGAGAAGATTGTGGCAGGAAAAAAGTATCACATGGCTAAAGAAAGAAATAGACAACAATGAAGAAAGAAATTAAAGAATGATAGATATAAAGAAAGAAAGAAACAACAATGATTTTATCTGTCTTAATTCAGACTACTCAGATATCTAATATAGCATCCAGATTCTAAAAATCTCACGAAAAAAAAAACGACAATGAAAGTAAATCTTTAATTTCCATTCATGTTATTTTTTTATTTCTTTTGTTATAATGTATTAGTTGCTTTATTTTTATGCATAATCTCTAGCATTTCAAGAAGGTAAAAAGTCTGCCAAAATTGAAGAAAAATAAAAATGTGTACAAAACCAATACAACGAATATTGTTATGCGCCTTGCGTGTCTATGTTGCATAATATATGCATATATTATCCGATGAATTGTATCTAAAATCTTGCTCCTACTTGTCTGTTGGATAGCTATTGCATAATCTATTAGTGTGGGCCTTTAAGGTATGTGTATAGCCATATCTTGATTCGTTCACACGCAGTGTGACGGATCTAGAAAAATAATCAAGAGGGGCATCAATAGCATTTGTACACTTAGACTTTGTTTGAGAAAGAGATTTTAGAGGAGAAAGAAGGGAAGGGAAATATTTGGGTAGTAACATCTCCTTATTTAAGAGTTTTAATTTTTGAGGAAAAGAATTTAAGGATTTTTAAAATTCCTCTGAATTCCTCTAAAGCCTAAAAATTGTTGTTCCCCCTATTTTGAGATTTTTAGAAGAAAAAGTAATAAAATTACTATCCTACCACAGCCAATGTTAATAAAATTACTATCTTATCCCAGCCAGTGTTAACAAAACACCAAAATCCAAAGCACTGAATCACAATTCAAGGACAAAATTGTAAAAGTATCTTATTAACTCTTCATTTCTCTCTCTTAATATATTTTTAACTCCCAAGTAGGAAGGAACTTCCCTCATTTTCCTCACTTTCTTTTCCCTCCCTTTCCCTTAATCTTTTTTTTTTCCCTTCCCCTCTTAACTCTCAAACAAAGTCTTAGTGGTGGGGGTTCGCGGGTAGCGCCCCCAAAAAAATTTTTTAAAAGAAAATTAGGAGGAAGAAGTGGACCTGTTTTGTCTTGTTTTCTTAACGGAGAGCAAGTGATCTTATTATTTGTTCTCTCTCTCGGGAAATTGTTGCTCAGTCTATTTGTGCTTTAAAATTGTAGTTTGAAGAAGAAGATCAAAATTAATACTTTGAGTAGTTGGGAGTGCCCAAAAGTAGCAGATAACATTTCGTCGCCATCTCTAAAATAATCTTGAGACTAGGACTCTCCAACACGCAATGCAACAACTCAAAGTCAAAACTCAACAAATCACTCGGATAATTTGAGAATTCAAATGACCTAAGCCTTCGAGTTCGAGTACTTAATGAATATTAGGTATCAAACTCCTATGTTGACTTTAAAATTGTGAGTATTCTTCAGCTTCTTAAATTCTAATTCTATAAAAAAATTACGTTAGTTTTTAAATTTTATTTTCATCGATATTAAAGATTAAAATGAATTAATTTTCTTACGGAATCAAGGAACTAAAAGAGTATTTAAAAAATTCAGAAACTAAAACAATTATTATACTTACAATCTCAAGGACTAATATGAGGATGTACTAATAGTGTTATCTTCAAGCATAAATAAGAGTATAAGTGATTATAGGTTAACCAATGAATACGGCCAACCTAACGTAAACCAAGAAAGACACCACATTTTAGATTGGGCAGTTGAATTCATTTGGATTTTAAGTTCAACCGAACCAAGACTGAATTGGGTGTCAAAACGTTCAATATTTTGACCTATTTCAAAACTGTTTTTTGACACAAAGGGGGTTAAAAAGAAATTTAATTCCCATACAGGAGTTGTCATATTTTTATTTACCATTTAGGAATAAGTCGTGGAAGTGAACACGACTCATAAATCAGAAATCGTATCTTGTTTAAAGACTTTATTTTTTTAAAATTTTTGAAAAAAGTCATAAACTTATATAAGACTTCACTTTATTTTTTTTAAGACCGGTAACTGCTTCTTTTCTTTTTTCAATTTTACTCAGAAGTCGTAAAATATATTTTGACTTTAAAGTCGTAATTTATTTTACTACGTTAAAGTCGTAAAATGATTTTTTTGGATATTTAATTTTTTTAAAACTTAAATAAATGATTTGGAAATAATTTGAAAGTCATAAATGCTTTTACGACTTTGACACCATGTCTTAATATGACTTTATATATTTTAATATGGAAAAGATAATTCATTTACTTTTGCTGCTGTAAGTTAATTTGGACAGCGCTGTCAAAGATAACATCCCTTTCCTTAGTAACAAAAATAATTGATTTTAAAGTTGGTAATTTATTTGCCTTAATTCTTTTACGGTTTATTTTAAAAAAAAATAGGTAGGAAAATAAATTAGCTTTTAATTTGGTAATTAATTTGTTGTGGCTTTTTTTATTTATATATATTATGGGAATTAGTTTAATATTTGTATGTAGGATTTGACATATTTTTTTAAAAAAATCTGTAGGAAAATTAATTATTTTTTAATTTGGTATTTAATTTGTTATGGCTTTTCTTTATTTATATATATTATGGGAATTAGTTTTATATTATATTTAGGATTTGACAGTTTTTCTTTTAAAAGATGTAGGAAAATTAATTACCTTTTTATTAAATATTTTAGTTATTAATGGTTATATTTTATTAAATTTGTTATCCAATTTTGTATTGTTGGTTTGAAAATTTTAATTTTAAATTTAAAAATAGTTTTTGTTAAATTAAATTTTTTTGCTAATAATATTTGCTTGTTATATAAGAGAAAAAAATATTTATGTTTATTTTTTTAATTAATTAGTGCAAATTTAATTATGTTAAAACAGCCTTGCATTGATAGCACACATCAAGCAAGAATAACGTACGCGTGTAGGGGCACCAATGGAGGAGGAAATAATTTTTAAAACTAACATAATGTACTTGTTAGAATGAATTTGAAAATTAATATATTTATGCATTTATAACATTACAGATTTAAAATTATCTCATTAAAATTAATTTTTAAAAATATAAATTAATTAGGATTATTTTTATTAGAAATACGTTAGACTTAATTCTTAAAGTTTATGTCAAGTATAATAAACTAACAAGTATATGTGTATCATACGTGTTATAACTAGTTTATTATAAACATAAGATTAATTTTTTTTATGTTTTTAATTATATTAAAATTATCTTTTGTTTTTTATTAAATTGAACTTGATATTTTATATTTTTTAAATAAATTAAAATGATTATTTTTCATTTTGAAACACATAAACTATCTTTAATATTTAATTACTCTTTTTTTTATGTTCCCATGGACCACACACTTTGAAGTCGTGGACATCAACACGACTTTCAATATTATTATGTTTTTACTCACGTGAACAATTATAATACTCACGCTAAAGTACATTAAATAATTATAATTAAATAATTACACGAAAAAAATATTATATGTAAAAAGATGTAGTTCAAAATATTAATTAACAAATAAAATATTATTCAATATATTTAAATAAAAAAATAAAAAAATCAAATATATTAACAAATAAATAAATGAAATATAAATATATATATATATAATGGCTGTTGAGAAGTCGTATATATATAAACAACTTTAAAGTCATTTTTATATATACGACTTCTAAGTTGGTCGATTTTAAAAAAATTAAAAATAAAAATTTTAAAAATACGACTTTAAAATCGTATAGCTTTTCACGACTTTTGATCTTAAATAATTTTTCAACGTAATGAAGTCATAAAATAATTTATGACTTCACTTAAAAAAAAAGAAAAATAATAAAAATTACAATTCTGACTTTGTAGTCGTGTCAAGTGTCACGACTTACCCCTAAATGGTAATTAATTTACGTACTACCCCCATATGGTAATTATGCTTTTTTTTTTTGCCCCCATATGGTGATAAAGCCATTTCAAAACCTATTGAGATAGAGAGCAACGAAAAGGCTTGATCCAAGGTTGTATCACTGTCAGACAGTGTGATACGGTATGGCCAGATTGAAAAACAAAATCAAAACTTAACCTAGAGGTGGACGGTGGAGTCGTGGAGATGGAAGCTAGGCAACGCAGGCACGCAGCCGGCAACTCGGGCCTCGGAGTCGGAGCCTTCACCTTCAGCCTCGGAGTCTAGAACCAGAAGCTCAGAAGCAGAGAAGCAAAAGCACCGAGCTCGGAAACAGAATAGTAGAACGCGTGGTGGAGGCGTGGTTGCGTGAAGCAGAGAGAGAGGAAGAAGCAAAGCATAGACAGAGTCACAAAGGCTATATTTGTGAAATTTTTTAATAATGAAGGTATATTTGTAATTTTATATCAAAATTTAAGGGAAGCACATGGTTGTCCATCCAACTTTAATTTTTTGTTAAATGTTGTTACATGATGAATATATGTCCCCAACACATCAAACCAAACATTACATTCTTTTAACAAACATATCAAACTTAAAGCCACACATTAATGTTCAATAGTGATCATGCAAATCATATATATATATATATATATATATATATATATATATATATATATATATATCCCAATAAAGCTTAGCCGTTGAAGTATCACTCCATTGTGCCCAACCAATTAATGTGTGTAAGCTTTCTCATGTTTATATAATAAAATATCCAGAATCTCGTTTTTGCTACACACGTTTCTTCTTTCAAATGACTTAAGTCATAGACAAGGAATTTGTCTTATGAGACAACTGATAGGGTGCATGGTACTAGTACTACTAGCAATCTTGGTTCTAATAAGATAGCGTACAAAGTACAACCGCACGAAAAAAAAATGGAGAGGCATTTATACCTGAGGCTTTGAAGAACAAGTTGGTTATTGCTTTGCTTGACACAACACAATATCTGATGCAACAATATCTAGTTGGTATCACCCACTTAGAATCCAATTTGTGATTACCTTTTAGGTAGTACTGCATATATATTTTTGTTTATTATGTTATTAGTATAAAATATTTATTGACTATAATTAATTTTTTGTCGAAAATTTAACTGATTATTTTCATTAAAACTTTTTTCTTTGATCACATTTTTTTAATTTATAAGATTCAAATTCAACCTTATTTAAAGGAATCATACCAGTATCACTCTAACAACTTATTATTACGTAACATATATGTAACATATATGTGGTGATGATGTACGAATCTTTAACACAAGGTTCGAAGGGTTTCTTGGAACACTATGATAATCCAAGATAATTGTGTTGTTACACCATTGAGTTAGTGATAAAATATGCTTGAGTAATTTATATGAGGCTATTATGAATTCTCGTTGTCAGTGTAAGTGAAAAAAGAAATGATGGAAGATGAATATATGCAAAAGCTTTGTGTTTGACTCCTTTTTCTTTTTGGTAGCTTTATGTGATATGGGTAATATTCATTGATTTGGTCAAAAAAATTAGCAGAAATTAATATCCAAGTCCATGATAAAGCAGATAATATGCGAAAGGAATTAGCTAGTTAATTAACTGTGCATGCAAATTTATTACAATTTAAAATAAACATTTTAATGTAAGATTAGGCTAAAGTTTTAAAAAGTCATCATGTTTATTGTAACAAGTGATTAAATGATCGTATAAAATTATTTTACTATCAATATATAAATATTAAACTATTTTTTTTAGTGCATCAAGTAATAGGATTGTAATTGTTGTAATGGATTATTTATTTTAAGATATTATTATTTAATTTTTTTATTTTTGCAAAGAAATTTACATGTCATATTAGATTGTTTAAAATTAAACTTTGTTTCTTCTATAAGAAACAATTGCTTACTATTAAAAAAAATATTCATACTTATAGTATAACTAAAATTTTAATTGAAACAAAAATAAGTATAATAATAAAAGTGTGAATCATTTACGGGTTGCTTCAATTAGCATTGAAGCCCATTAATAGGAAATAAGAACCCCAAAATGAATTGTTTAAGGTTATATCTGGGCAAGACAATTCAGACAATTCAGTCAGTTTTCAACTTTTTTTATTAATTGAGAAATTCATTTGGTTATTCATTAAACAAACTTTTTAATAATTTCTAGTATTTTTAAAACGTTATAATAAACAAACTTTTTAGCAATTTCTAGCATTTTTTGAAATGCTTTTTGAAGATGTTAGTTTTAATTTTTTATATTTTCTTCTATTTTTATCATCGATATATTTATTTATATTCCTTATTACCTTTTTTAAATAACTCATAAATTATTATTTTTCTATCATTATATATTTTCGAGTTATTTCAACTGTTAATATTATCGAACACTTTTAATTTAATAAATTAGTTTTTAAACTTTTATCTATTAACTAATTTTTCAACTTTTAAGTAATTTTTCTAATTTTATTAAAAGAAATAATAAGTTACACTCAGTTCAAATAAAGGTGGAGGATGGAGCATTCTTCATGGGGCCCGCTACAACATCAGTCTTTCGACCCCGTACAGAAATCTTGTGCTGCTATCGTGTGTGTTTTGTGATCAGTTGGGCTTTTTGGGATTCACATGCTATATTTTGTGGAACTTCGGCTGTTTTAGGGTTGGTGCTATAGGTTCCTCCACCTGTACTAATTTATAGCATGTTACTCCCAACACCACACAAATTTCATCCTGCACCCACTTTTTAGAAAATGATAGTGATATAATTACAATTATTTGATTTTAAAATAGAACGAGTTGAAAAATTATTGTCAAAGAATTTAATTAAAATATACTAACTGTATAAGATAATTTTACACTATCATCCAATAACATATTGACATGTATAATAAACTTATTAACTTTTATAATAACTAATTCAAAAATCACACTTGTAACAATTTTCAATTAGTTGACAATATAAAAATGATTACATGAAATTAAACTCATTATCAAAACCAAAGAATCTGGTAATTAAACATTTTTTCTCTTTGACAACTCATACACTATATAATTCTTTCCCTCCCTCCTTCCCTCTTATTCATTTACCATGTCCAAAGATTTTCTGTAGAACAATGAAAGGGTCAAACATTAGTGCATGCAAATTAAATGGCCTCTTACACTACTACACATAGAGTTGTCATTTTGGCCCTAGGTCCTAGGTCCTAGGGCCAACCCACTTGGCCTCGCATAATGGCCTTATGGGGACTTAGCTCCCTTAGTGAATGGTCCTTCAAGGCCCAAACCCATATAACCTCAATTAATATAGGACCAAGGCCAGGGCTAGCCCACAAGCCATGCTATTTAAAAAAAAAGTGTTTTTTTTTCAACCGTCCAAAAAATATATTTTTAAATCAGTTGGCTATGATTAATTTCAGTCGACCTTGACCAAGGTTATTTTTGGACAACCTCGATTGGGATTTTTTCTACCTTGACTAGATTATTTTTGGTTGACCTCAACCAGAGCATTTTTTGATCAACCTTCGTCAATGTAGTTTTCAACTAACCTTGCTAGGGTTGTCTTTGGTTGACCTCAGCAGGGCAATTTTCGATCGACCTCAACCAAGGTTATTTTTGGCTAACATCAATCAGGGTTGTTTATGGCAAACCTCGACCAAGGCTATTTTCAGGCTACCTTGGTCAGGGCCATTTTTTACTAACCTCGGCTAAGGATATGTTCGACCAACATCGATTAGGGTTATTTTTACCAACCTCGGGCAGGGTTGTTTTTTATCGACCTCAGCCAGTGTTATTTTCTATCGACTTTGGCCAAGTCTGTTTTTGGCCAACCTGGGTCGAATTTTTTTTTTTTTTTTGCCAATCTCGACAAGGCTATTTTTTATTGAACTTAGCTGGGGTTATTTTCTACCAACCTAGGCCAGGTTGTTTTTGGCCAACCTCGACGAGGCTCTTTTTGGCCAACCTCGACGAGACTCTTTTTGGCTAACTGAATTAAGGTTAAATGCGGCAACCTTAGCTAGGGCTATTTTTAGTTAATCTCGGTGAAGACTATTTTCGATCAACCTCGACTAGGGTTAATTTTGGTTAATCTAGCTCAAGGTATTTTTGGCCAACCTTTTCTATAGTTAATTTTGGCCTACCTCGGTTAGGGTTATTTTCAACCAACCTCGACTTGACTAGGTTAATTTTGATCGATTTCGACCAATAACCTTTATACAAAAATAAAAAAGTATTATACTAAAATAGATATTTGAATTATGAGAATTGAATAAAAACAGTCTAATTTTTTTGGTCCATGAACCAGCCCTAGCCTATAAAGCTTTGTGAGCTTTTAAGTCCTATGGACCATTTATATATATATGGCCCATTTGGCCCAATCCACATGTGACAGGGTCAAATGGATTAAAATTGACCCATTTGACATCTCTAATTGCACCTATACTACATTGTTTACACAGTATAAACATTCATGCTAATACTACTTCTCATAATCTTTATAGAACCATTCGGCCATTTTGTCTTGGTCTTTTTTATAAAAAAATCAAATTATTCACAGTATTTTTTTTCATGAAAATATCCTTAAGTGAAAATGCATTAACGAATTAAGTGGAAAATACATTAAGAGAATAAAATCTCAAGAATAATTTTAAAAATAATATGAATTAACAAATTTATTACCACTAATTATATTCTTTAATTTTTTTATGGTCATTGAATCTTCTAGTCTATTCCCACTTTCTGCAGTGTAGTAAGGTGAGAAAAAGATACAAGATCTAGGTCATATTCACTTATTAGTCTCAGATGATATTTTAGTCTTTCTCTCACCTTGTTATACCCTATGTAACATCGACACCAACACGCGACATGTGATACGACATGATTTGACTTTCTGACACGCCAATTTTAAAAAATTATGGATTTCGACACGTTGAGACACGTTTTAATATTAAATAATATTTTTAATTTATATAGTGCATATTTTATTTAATATTCAATAATTTAACCAAAAAAAATAAACTAAACTAATAATACTCATCAATGTAACAAAAAAAAATTCAAAGAGGCTGCATTTCAATTTTTAATTTTTAAAGATAAGAACTAAATAGCCCATATTATCATTAAGAGAAAGCAAAAAAAAAATTAATAACGGAATTAAAATAATAAGAAAATTAAAATAAAATCCTTGAACATTTTATTTTGATGAATAATGCGTTAAAATAAAGATGCAAGAAGATTAAAAAGAAAAAATAAAATAAAGATGCAAGAAAGAAGATTAAAAAGAAAAAATAAAATAAAGATGCAGGAAAGAATATTAAAAAGAAAAAATTACCAAAGGTGAGAGATCAAAGGCACTAAAGCAGAACGGTGAGAGACTGAGAGTGAAAAGCAGAACGGTGAGAGTGAGTGAAACACAAGCGAGAGAGAGAGAGAGAAAGAGAGAGATGAGATGAGATCAGAGAGAGAGGTCAGAGCAGGAGGCCAAGAGCTCGAGGAGAAGCGAACGACAGGCACTGGGCAGTGAGCAGTGTGTCGCGACGTGGAGGGGCGATGCACGAGCGCGACGGGCGAAGAGTGGAGAACCAAATTGCAATGAGAACAGAAGAAGAGTGGAGAATGAAATCGCGTGAAGCTATACCTAAAAAAAAGGTATGTTTTTCTAACAATGCCCTTTGACCGTGTTGGACACTGTCAAATTCGCGTGTTAGAAGTGGTCCAACGTGTCGGGTTTGTTGACCGCGTGTCGGATACCGTATCGACGCGTGTCATCATGTCGAATCGTGTCAGACCCAATTTTCTTTGTTTTTGGACATGTAGGTGCTTCATAAGTTATACCATGTTAAAAAAAGATCTAAATAAAATAATTAAAAGAGTCCTAAATAAAATATGAAATTTAATATAATCCATCTGTAGATGCTCATCCAAAGTAATTAAGGAGCTAAAGGAAACCCACGTAAATTATGCATATACCACATAAACCACACCACACGTTGTGTCCTTAAATTGGTATGCACACATAAGTGATTTTTAATTTAGTCATTGTCGTTGGCAGAAGTAATAAAAACGGAATATACTTCTCATCACATTTAATTTCAATTGATTTTTGACAGCTCAGTTTACCAACCTGATGTTTCAGTTATACTAGAAATCATCCATTCAGCTTTGGCATTCTTTGAAATCGTCATGACTCATAAGTCATATCAAACTTCATTGGAAAAGAAATACATGCAACAAAATAGATTATTACTTATAGGTAAGTTGACACTTTCTTTCTTGGCGTGGATTGCAAGAAGGTTGAATATGACAGTTAAAATAAGTTGCAAGGTCTATATTACTATATATTGCAGTGAAGTTGCACTTCCTTGACGTGGTTTAGTAAAAAATGAGTAAATGAAAGAGATTTTACTGATAGTACTGTCAAGCACCTCACTCTATGGAAAATGACTGTCTACAGTTTGATAGGGAATGGATGCTTTCAAGGTTGGAAGATACAAAGAAATAGTACAGCACAGTTACTGACTTAATGGAATAAGAGGGAATATTTTAACCTTGTATGCTGAAAAAACTTATATATGGACTGGAGATAGAGTCTCTTTTCCAAATAATTCGTGTAAGGTGGGAGAAGTTTATCTCTTAAGTCAAACAAAATAGAAAAGGTTACAACCGGATTGGATTGGTTGCAATCAATTTTGCACGTATTCACACATATAAAGTTTTTTATCATTATTAATGGGATAAAATATAAACAATTTGATCTTTATCGAATAGTTCTAAATATCAAGTAATATAGTTTAGTTGGTTGAGCATTATGCCTAAGTTGTAAATTTTCTTATGAGTTTGATTCTTATGAATAAAAAAAAAAGACATTTGAGTTAACAATTATGTAAATGAATAAAAAATCGACTAAAAATCCAGATTTTGATAACCTTGTAAGAACAAAAATCAAAATATATATAATTTTGATGGATTCAATTTAAATTGTGATCGAAAATATACACTTTGGAGTTTAATATTGGACCACAAACTACACTTTTTATTTTGTTTATAATGAATGACATTATAGTAATATTGGATTTACTTCTACAAAGAAATAAGTAGAGTCGTCAAATGAGTTAGTCTTAACCCATTTTGTCATATTCCATGCGGGTTAGGGCCAAAAGGGCCACATATATAAATGGCTCACAAGGTCAAAAAGCCCACAAAGCCTTATGGGTTAGGGTCGGCCCATGGGCCAAAAAATAGACTTTTTTATTCACTTCTCATAATTCAAATATCTATTTTAGTATAATACTTCTTTATTTTTGTATAAAAGAGGTTGGACGAAATTGGTCAAAATTAACCTAATCAAGGTTGACCAAAAATAACCTCAGCAAAATTAACCTTAGTCAAGGTTGGCTGAAAATAACCCCGGACAAGGTCAGCAAAAAAAAACTCTAACCGAGATAGGCTAAATTTTAATCATAGACGATGTTGGCCAAAAATAGCCTTGGCCGAGGTCGACCAAAAATAATCCTAGCTAAGGTTGGTCGCAATTAACCTTAGTTTGGTCAGACAAAAAGAGTCTCGTCAAGGTTGGCCAAAAACATCCCCAATCGCGGTTGACATGAAATAACCCTAGCCAAGGTCAATCAAAAATAATCATGTCGTGGTCGGTCGAAAACAACTTCGACCTAGGTCGACCAAAAACAGACTTGGCCAAAGTCGATAAAAAATAACCCTAGCCGAGGTTGACAAAAAAACAACCTTGATCGAGGCTGGTTAACAATAATCCTAACAGATGTTGGTCGAACTAACCTAGCCAAGGTCAGCCAAAAACAACCCTGATTGAGGTAGCTTGAAAATAGTCATGATCGAGGTTTGCCAAAAATAACCCTGATTAAAAAAGGTTAGTCGAAAACAGCCTTATTGAGATCAACCAAAAATTGTCCCTATCAAGGTCAACCAAAAACTATCCTAGTAAAGTCAGTCAAAAACTACCTTGACGAAGGTCGATAAAAAATGTTCTAGCTAAGGTTAACCAAAAATAATCTAGCAAGGTAAAAAAAAATCTTCACCAAGATAGTTCAAAAATAACCTTGGTCAAAGTCAACTAAAATTAATCCTAACCAATTGATTTAAAAATAAATTTTTTCAATAGTTGAAAAAAAAAACTTTTTAAATTAGCATGACTCGTAGGCTAGCCCTGACCCTGACCCTAACCCCAACCTCATATTAAGTGGAATTGTGTGGATTTAGTCCCTATGGGACCCCTCATTAAGGGGGCTAAGTCCCCCCATAGGACCACAAGGCCTAATGGATTGGCCGTAAGGCCAAAATGAAGAAATGTGATTTTTTTTCGGACACTAAAGAAAGAAGCACTAAAGGAAGCATATCTTTGAAATCTTTGCGCTGTTGTTGACACGGGTGAGATATGGACATTAATCTACACGAAGATATGCAATCTATTTATCAAAGTCTAGATCAAAATTTCAACATTTCAAAACATTTCTCCTTGGTGTGTGTGAAAATACACATATCACAGACGAATAAATAAATAGATATCAGCTGAATGTGCAGAAAGCATGATATTAGACTTCCATCAGAGCCTTCCCTAGTTTTATATTTTCAAGAAACATATATAATATAAAATAAATATCCAGATATATATTAATTGCAACAAATGCGACGGCTAGGAAATTTGACTTAAAAAAAGGTTTCAATGCATAAAGAAAAATGGTTGAGCTATAAGTGGAAAAAGCAGAGTCAACAGGGCTTAGTGGTTGGGAAAAGTCAAATAGTCAACATGATGAAGACTTTCTTACATATTAAAAAGCAAAAGATAAAAATGTAGAGCATCAACCACATGGGTAGTGTTGCAGTTGTTTACAGGTTCAAAATTAATGAACAACTTAAGGACCCACATTAGACTCTTGAATGTCTAACAATCAGGACCACAACAGGAAAAAAAATTATATATAGCACAAAATGTAACATGGAAATAAAGCAAACTATACACTGCTTACATAAACATGGTTCATGCCAGCCCCACCTAAACCTCTGAATCGTTTGTTATCTGCTTTACTACTTGCCCTGTCACAAAATTCTCTCAACCGCGGAGGAGAGAAGCAGAAGGTCTAGGATAAGCAGAAGCCTTTCTAGGGACATCTGAACCACCATCACCACCGTTGGAACGGTCGGGGCAGGAATTGCGTACATGATGCTGTTTATGATCAGCGCCTTTTCTCTGCACGTTCTTTGATTCCTGAAGCTGCTCCAACGCTTTTACCACCTCATCCATATTCGGCCTCCCCCTAGGCTCTACGGAGAGACATTGAATAGCAAGCGCAGCTGCTGCTTGTGCTCGACTTTGTGAATATTGACCTTCGAGACGGGGATCCATTACACGGAAAACTCTTCGTTTATTAGATAGGTAAGGCTTGGCCCAATCGACAAGGTTATGTTCTCCAGTTGGCTGGTTCTTGTCTATAGCTCGTCTTCCCGATATCATTTCCAAAAGAACTACTCCAAAACTATACACATCACTCTTGGTAGTGAGATGACCTAGCGAAACAAAATTATTCAGTGATGTAAAGTAATAGGTATACCAGTTGATATGAAAAACTAAAAGCTGCTCAAATCTAGTAAATTCACAAATTACAAGGGAACAAATTCTGTAATTGGCAATCGAATGTAAGATAGAAGAATTGACAAATTTATCCAAAGTGATACAGGGAGACCATGGTAATTGGTATCCGGAAAAATCAAAAAAGTTTCAGGGCACTCACTAGTGTAAATGAAAGAGATGCTTAAAACTCTGCTGATAGAATAAAGTGTAAACACCTATTAAGAATTTTTTAAAACTAGACTAAGAAAGTAGCCACAATCTTATTTATGTGATAATGTAGTCTATCAACTAAAACAGGATACTTTATGAGGGTGAAGTCTAAGCTAGGAGGACAATTTGACCGACACCAAAGTTCATACCTGTTGCTAAATACTCTGGTGCCGCATATCCACGGGTTCCCATGACCCTAGTAGAGACATGGCTTTTATCACCAGTAGGACCATCTCTGGCCAAGCCAAAATCAGAAAGTTTGGCATTGTAGTTCTGCAAAGCAACAAGCAATGAAGCAGCTCATAATGAACTCTAAATAACACATATTTTCAACCATAACAGACATGCTCAAATTGCAACTATGTACATACAGTATCGAGTAGGATATTTGAAGTTTTAAAGTCACGGTATATGACTTTTGGTTCTGTACTATGTAGAAAAGCAAGGCCCTTTGCAGCCCCAAGTGCTATCTTCATTCGCAAACTCCAAGAGAATGGCTGAAAGTAAGAACCTCCTGAATTTGTGATGATTTCAGGCAAGATAAATATTAGAACTCAGAGGATTACACTTTAAATTATTATTCTATTACTACTGAGGAAAAATAACACTTCTTTTAACGGGTACAAAAAAGAATAAAGAATTATACATTCAACTAAAATAGAAGGTACTAACTTCTGAATAGATGATTTTCCATGCTACCCTTAGGCATAAATTCATAAACCAGAAGCCGATGCTCATCCTCAAAGCAGTATCCTATTAACCTGACAAGGTTAGGATGCTGTAGTTGCCCGAGATAGTTGATTTCAGCCTGAGAGTCAAACAATACAAAAAAAGAAAAACATCAACTATTATGCAATCAGTTCTTGGGCATTGGTCAAACTTAGTATCACAGTCAAGTCAATACAGATTCACTGAAAATCCCCAAAACAGAATCAGACAGGCAAAGCAAAAGAGTATCAATAAATGCTTGCAGTTGCCAAGGATTTAGTTAATAAATAATGAATTAAAATTTAATGCCAAAGCAAAAAGCATACACAGAAGAATTCAATTGATACTAACCAACCACTCTCTGTGACCCTGGAACCCGTCTTGGTTAAGCCTCTTAACAGCAACAATCATGCCTATTCCTGGTTTGGTAGCAGCAAGTGAATGCTCATCAATCCAGCCCTTAAAAACTGAACCAAACCCACCCTCCCCCAAGACGCTATCTGGGCGGAAATTTCTTGTGGCTGCTCTTAGCTCATTATAGCTGAAGCTTTTCAAGTTGGAAGATTGCAAGATCTCACCCTCACTCCGAGAAGTGACGGATATGGAGGCTGATGAGCTCCTGCTATTTGAGCTGATGTCATGGCCACTCCTGCTGACACTTCTAGAAGTGATCCCTACATCAATACAAAGAAAAACACGTTCACAAAGACTTGCCCACCATCACTGGCCTTAAAACAAACATAAGCATCACTTCTAATAACAAATTCACATGGAATCCCAAAACCCCCAAATTATCCTTCCATTGTCATGAAATCTTGAATTGCGTATAGAAACAAAACGAACCACTTCTATTCTCGGAGCTGAGGTATATGAAGAATGGCTTTTTGGTCCCTTTCGTCCAGTGGTTAGGACATCGTCTTTTCATGCAATTTCCCACAGACTGAGATTACAGTTTTTCTCTAGAAAAATTACTTAGCAGAAAACCTTACCTCTGATAGGATTTAAAAAGGTGAAAAACTCATAAATTAGTTTTGTTAGTGAATTGTAGTGCAAAACCTTCCAAATATTTTCCAACCCCATTTTTACTCCCATTCCAAACCAACCCTAAATGAAATTTTCAAAGGGGTAGAAAAGCTACTATTCACATAAAGACTCAAACCTAAAGTCTACCAATCCAATGGGTCTCTCAAATCAAACCCCGTTTTCATGAGACACGGATCACCATTCCAGAAAAACCATAGAAGCCTTAACTGGCAAGGATCTCAATCATGTACTATAGACTTGAATACATAAACATGTCTTCACAACTATCCATAAAGTTAACAACTTTAAGCCTATACAATACCCATTTCCAACCCCAGAAGAAAAAATAGTTCATTCAAGCAGAAGAAAATGAAGATGCAAGCCACAAAAAAAAACTGACCTGTATTGGAAGGGCTCACAGACTTAATCCTATTACTCCAGCAAGCACCCATCAACAAAACCAACCCTATGACCAAAATCAAAGGTTAAGCCTTTCAGATGCAAGCAAAAACAACAAAGCCTGATACTTGAAGGGTGAAAATGCAAAATTGCAAAAATGGGGGCAAAAGGGGCAAGAAACCACCCCAGAATAAAAGACTGTTAAACCCACCAGAATGAAGGCAGATCTCAGTGATTACGCACTCAGTAGCTGAGATTAAAGAACCCTTTTTTCAAATTTCTATGATTGGGGTTTGATGAGAAGAATCGTGGAAGGAAGCACGAAGAGTCAAAAGAGGAATTTTGATCAATTTGTTGATGGAGGCTTTTGGAAAATGAAAATGATAATGATAATATTGGTAGCCTTTATTGGACCCTTTTGCCAAACCAGAGAAAGTAGAATAGAAGGTTGACTTCACCTTTTACCAGCTTCTTCTCTTTTTGTCTTTTTCCACCCAACATTAATTAAGGAATATATTCAGTAAAAAAAATAATTTTGGAATATAATCCATAATATAATTATCTGAACATAAAAAAAAAAAAAGGCTTACATTACATATGCTATATATTAAGTCACTACGTGATATCATTTAAACGGTTATTCCAAAATATATTGATCGTTTGAATGGTGTTATGGTATTATTTAATTGATGATAGAAATTTAGAATAATTTTTTTATATTTATTATAAAATTATAAGATAATATAAAAAATGGATAACACAATTTTGTGTATCCCAATAAAAAATATTTTAAATTCTTTAATTAATAGTCTAAATATATTGATTAACATTTGTCAAAAGATATTTAAGAAAAAAAATATAATTACATATATTACTTATATTTCTCAAATAAGTGTCATATTATTTTATTAATTTAAAAAATTGCTCATGAATTTGATAAAATAAAATAAAAAGTTTAAATTGTTTGTTGGGTGATTACATCTTCTTACTATAACTATAATGATGATGCTGAAACGACTTACAACTACTACTTGTTTAAGCTTTGTAGTTTTTTGAAGAAAAAAAAACTTTGGAATTTAAAGCTTAATTTTACACTATCATTATGTTTTTGTCGGTCAAGGAGGAGTCGTGTCTTATTGTAAGACTTTGTCCCCACGGTTATTTAATGATTTGTGTATTTATTTCACAATTATTAGATTACTTATTTTATCAGGCTATGTTTACTACTCCCTTCTCATTTTATTATAAAGTTTAAATAAAAAGTGCAGTTTATTCTTTATTATAAGATCTAATTTAATACTTTTAACTAACTAAACCAATTTTTTAATATTGATAGATTAGTTAATTAAATCTTATAATATGAACTAAAAGTAGTATAATAATAAGATTTCCATTTTGATATTTCATTTTATTTAATTTTTATTATTTTCAATGTGAATAGTAAATTAATATTTTTATTTTGAATAAACTTCAAATACTTATATTTTTACTATAAAAGTGTACTGTAATTCAAATATCCATCATTATATTTAAATGAGAATGGAAAGTAACAGACAAATGATAGGTTAGTAGCTAGCCATCAATATATGCTAGTTAATTAAATTCAAATAATTTAATACTTTTAGAAAATTAGAAACAGTATCTTTTTTATAATACATATTTCGAAAATATATCATATCAAATAGCAAATTTTTATAATCTCAATTTTGTACTGACAAAATATATTCTAAAAGTATATTTGGTTTCCATTACAAAATTAAAATTTTGATATTATTGATTTTTTATATTTTTTGTCTACTTTAATAGCCTGAGTTATCGTATATTATATTTTCTCTCTTCTTTTCATATATCATTCTTTATATTAAAAAAATTGTAAACAAATATTAATATATTATACATTTTTCAAACAAGTACAAAACCTTCACGCCCTTTTTCTCCGAAGCATGTGTACCATACACGTTACAAATTCAGACCAAACATATGTAACACGAACCAACTATACACACTTGACTTTTATTGGGTACTTTTTTTTCTAATTATGATTGTACTCAAGACGCAATTTTCAATTAATATAATAAGTCATTTTGATTCAAGAAGACAGACTATCTTCCATATATCAACCTTGGCTACATTAAAACAAGATAATATTAACTCCGAAAGGTGGCGAAAGCTATTGTGGAAAAATAAATTTTCTTGTATATGGTGTACAAATTTTTTAAACTCTTGAATTAATGTAGGAAGGAATAGGAAATAGGAATTGGGAAGACAGATATAAGAAGTTTGTTAAAACACTTATATTATTAGTGTTTCATTTCCTCCTTTTTAATGAATTATAAATCCTAATTTAAATTTAAATTGTCACAATTGAAGGAACGAACTATTCTTAGAATTAATAACTGAAACAAACAAATTCATAAAAATAAATTAATGGATGCAATCCTCCGGTTAGTAGGATCTTTTTTACACATGGAGCTCACTGCTTTATGGATTGGTTTGCTACATCTCCTCCTCCATCCAAAATATCCATGTCCTCATGGATAGATAAGGATTTTGGTGCAGTAATTCTTTGCCACGTGACGTTTCCTCTGCCAAGTTTATCTTCTGCCTGATGCCCTTCACGTGCTTCTGTATCGGTGTCATTATTACATTATGGTGTAACTAAGACATTGGTGTTTGTGTTCGAGACAATGTTTGTATTGTCTCCAGATGCTTCTGAAACGTCATTTAGTTCATTTGATTTTCTTTCTTGTTGCATCGTTCTCTCTTCTTCCCACATCGCATCTTCTAGAACATAGTCTGACCATTGAACAAAAATTTTGTTGATCTTTGTTCCTTGTTTCCATACTTCCCTTTCTCCTAATATTGCTACCGCGAACTGAATCAGTTTGTTATCCTTTGTCTGTGGAGATAACAGATGAACCCAAACTTTGTTGGTGAAACAAAGGGTCGTAGCAAAGAGACGTGAAAGACCTGATGGATCTATGAGTTTTCTAGTAACCTTAACTTGTAGGAGACTTGGCCGATTCACTGCAGAACTTCATGTAGTAACCAAGGGATAGCTTTTGAGAGCTACGTCGTTGAACCAAGAGTTACCGATAAGGTTGTAAACATAGCAAGACCAATTCACCTTCCTTAAACTCTCATTCTTTTCTCTTCTTATCACTGTATGCTTTCATGTTATTATGTGCCTGATGGAAATTCTGCTTTAGTGTGCTCATGATTTTGTTTCTCACTGAGAGATCCATGTCATTGGTTTCCAGGTTGCTCGCGCTGAGGCAGTAGGTCAACAAGTTTGGTGGAGGACTACCAAAAGTGATTTCAAACAACGTGAACCCAAATGATTTGTTGAAAAATGTGATGAAATGAAACTCTGCAAAGCTAAGGATATTGGACCAACGTTTCAGGTTTTCATGGACGAAAACCTTGAGGTATTGTTCCAAACATTTGTTAACTCTTTCTGTTTGACCATTCATTTGTGGGTAATATGTTGAGCTATAACGCAGGTTTTGCCTTGTAGTTGGAAAAGTGTTCGCTAAAACGTGTTGAGAAAGATCGGGTCTCTATCCGAGATGATTGTTTGAGGAAATCCATGTATCTTTCCAATCGAGTCCCATAAAACTTTGGTCACCTTGGCAGCAGTATACTATGCAGGTAAAGACATGAAGTATGCTCCCTTTGATAACCTGTCAACAACCACAAAAATAACAGAAAACTCATTAGAGTTAGGTAAATGTGTTATAAAATCCATGGTCAAATCTGTCTAGATTGTGTTTGGTGAAGCAATGGGTTGGAGTAGGCCATAAGGGGAATGATTTGGTGGTTTAATTTTCTGCCATTCCTCACACTGGTTGACAAAACTCTTAACATTTTTGTTCATCTCCTTCTAGGTGAAGGCTCTGTTCAAGCGCTAAAATGTGTTTTGTGCTCCAGAATGTCTTCCCAATAAGGAGCAATGGAATTCATGTAACAGTTTTCGTTTCAAGTCTGAGAGTTCATAGGAATGAAGATCTTGGATTTGTGTAGTAGTATCTTATTTTGCATTTTCCATTCTGCCCATTTATTTGATTCTGTAATAAGCCCTGGATGACTGTAATAACATAAGGTCTGCTATTAGTTCTTGCTGCAATGTTTTTGTGAAGTTGCAGGTTGGGTCTCTGATTACTGCTAATTGGGAGTGGGGTTAATCATTGCCCCCTTCTGGAAATCTTGACAAAGCATCTACAACAACATTTGTTTTGCCAGATTTGTATGTGATTTGTATGAAAAACCCAACAGTTTGGAAAGGAACTGTTATTGTTCCGAGGTCTACACCACTTGAGTCATTAAGTGGTAAAGGCTTTTGTGATCAGTCCTTATAACAAAAGTAGCGCTTAATAGATATTGCCTCCATTTAGAAACATTACATGTAATAACATACATTTCTCGAATGTAGGTTGACTTTCTCTGCATGGACAGTGATAATTTTCTACTGTCAAAAGCAATAAGGCGATTATTTTGCATAAGTACTGCTCCAATTCCAACTCCTGAAGCATTAGTTTCTAAAATGAATGGTTTGTAAAATCAGGTAGTATAAGTATGGGTGTTGTAGTTAGTAGATCCTTTAATTGACAAAAAGAAGCAATTTCTTTTTCACCCCAAGTAAAACCTAACTTTGATAGTAGATCACTTAGAGGAGCAATGATTGTGGCAATGTGATGTATGAAACGCCTGTAATAACCAGATAGGCCTAAGAATGCACGCACCTGAGTCATTGTAGTTAGGGAAGGCTAGCCTTTAATAAAGCTAATTTTCTCTAGATCAAGTGAAAGTCCTGCTCCGGATATTATATGGCCTAGGAATTGTTATCGACTCTTTAGCAAACAAACATTTCGATTTTTTTGCAAAAAAATGAATGTTGCCTAAGGGTAGATAGAACTTGTTGTAAGTGTTCCTCATGAGCTTGCAGTGATGGACTATAAATCAAGATATCATCAAATATTACCACAAATCTTCTCACAAAGGAAGCAAATACCTCATTCATGGTAACTTGAAATGTAGAAGGGGCATTTGATAGGTCAAATGACATAACCAGGAATTCATAATGACCATGGTGGATTTTGAATATTGTTTTGTGAATATCCTCATTGTGCATTAAAATCTGATGATACCCATAACGTAAATCCAGTTTTGAGAAAATAGTTGCCCCATTTAATTCATCTAAAAGCTCATCAATGGTTGGTATTGGAAATTTTTCTTGTATGGTAACCACATTCAAAGCCCTATAGTCCATACAAAATCTCGATGTGCCATTTTTTTTTACCAACAAAACTGGGAACTGTAGGTTGACTGGTTGGGACGAATAATTCCTTCATGTAACATCTCCTTTACTAGCTTCCCAATCTCATTGTTTTGGTAGTGTGGGTAACGGTATAGTCTGACCTGGACTGGCTTGGTGTTAGGAAAAAGGTGGATATGGTGATTTGTAGGTCTGTGTGGGGGTAGTTGGCTTGGTGTGTTGAAAACATCCATGTAGGCATCTAAGATAGTGGTGATGTTGGCGTGTAATTCTTGAGGTTTTGTTTGTGGTAAGGTTGGAGTGGTGGCTGAAAGGCACCTAAGGTAGGCTTGAATGGGTTCATTGGATATGAGTTTGTGGAGTTGGGAGTTTGTGATGGGGTATGTTAGGGTAGTATTGCATTGTAAGGCGATAGGATTTCCTTAGTAGGTAAAGGTCATGATCAATTTATGGAACTGTAATTATCGCACCCAGAGTGGACAACCATTGGACTCCTAGGACAATATCTGCTTCTTATAGATCAAGAACGTACAAATCCATGCTAAAAGTGTACTGTTGTTGGAGAGAGATTGATACAACATTGCATATTCCTTCACAATACAGACTATCACCATTCCCAACCTAAACTTTGTTGAATGGAATAATAAATTTGATTGGCAAATTAAGATGCTTCGTCGTGCATGCCGTGATAAAATTATAAGTACTTCTATTGTCGATTAGGATCTGAACTCGTGCACCCTTTACCTTGCCTAGTAGGCAAAACGCCTTTAATGATCTATGCCTAAAGAGAGAGTTGAAGCTTATTTCTGGTGGTAGATCTTCTTCAGACTCAGGTGTGGGCTCAGGTTCTTCTATATCTTCAATCATCATATAGAGAAAGGTAGCCCCTGGTTTGCATTTGTGGCCAAAAACATATTTTTCATCACAATTGTAACATACACCTTTCTCACATCTTGCCAGCATTTTCGTTTGTGTTAAATGTTTGATAGGTGTGGACGATTGAGAAGTCATGTTTGGTTTTGCTGTTTGAGTTGGAGTGTTGGACCAGCTTCGCTGCATCCAGCGCATTGACCGTTCTTCTTATTCTGCACAGTTGGGTGCAAGGCCCCTGCGGCGTGGAAGTTTGCCGATAGATGGGCTTGTACGTCACTATGCACTTTAGGTTTCAAACCTGAAATTTACATGCTTTTTCTAAGATTATATGCGATGTCCGTCACTCTATTAGACAAATTTTCAAATGTTGTTTGGTACTCTCGAAAGTGGTGGTTTGGGTTGATTTGCTCAGTGTACTAGCTGCGTCTTCATAGGTAGTGGGCCCATAACGACTAAGGATAGTCATCCTAAACTCCTCCTAATCTGTAATGAGTCCCTCATGAGATAAATTGTGATACCAACTTGAAGTCAATGGGTCCAGATGGAATGGAGCAACTTTGAGTCGTTATGACACAGTAAGTCCATAGTATTCACAATATTGGTCCACTGCAAACAACCAATCGGTAGGATCTCCTTGGGAGTATCGAGGAAAATCCAAACGAAATGGTTTTGGGTGATTTTGATCCATTCTAGATGGTCTGGATCCCAATATTCCTGGATTTGCCAAGGTTGGCTGAGTCGTGCGAGCATTGTCCAAGAAACTTCTCATTTCCTGTTGAAAACGCTCCATCATCTAATTGAGTTGCTATTGGTTTGTGTGTTGCATTTGCTCAAGATGCTTGTTGACGCTTTTCAACAATTGTCTGTTGTTGCTGAACTGTGTTCAATTGGTCCTGCATGTAAGTCATGTGTGTTTTCCCGGCCATGGAGGCGAGTTGGCTGGATGAAAGCACCAAATATAGGTAAGAGTAGGGAATAGGAATTGGGAAGAGAGAGATAAGAAGTTTGTTAAAACACTTATATTCATTAGTGTTTCATTTTCACCTTTTCAATGAATTACAAATGCTAATTTAAATTCAAATTGTCAAAATTAAAGGAACGAATTATTTCTAAAATTGGTAATTGAATGAAACAAATTCTCCTATTATTAAATTATTCAAAATAATTCAAAAATTGCAATAACTAAATTAAGATGATAAAAACAAACTAATGGGTGTAATCCTTCAAATAACGTCATTAACGTGAGATCTTATTTATGTGTGTGGCCTGTTACTTTATGGATTGGTAAGCTACAATTAAGTTTTGGTACATTATGATATATTGGGTTTCCCACATTTTATCATTCATCTTTCAATCCTTCCATGTGAATCTTGACGCTATTTTACATATTGTTGTCGAAAATGATTTCTAACAACTCTTCCATTATTATCGACAATTAGTCACCACTCACCACTGTCATTCCCCTGTAATCACCATCGTCACCCACCAAACTTCTATATTTCAAAAAAATAAGAAATATGAGCATAATAAACTCACATCCGGATTCACAAACATCAGAGTAAAAATCCAAATCTAAAACACAAGCTTAATACAACAAAAATCCAAATCATGAAATTGGATATGACAGAAAATGATGCACAATATAACAAAAACCAAGATCTAAATTAACACACATCAAACAAACATTGTTTCAAACTGAAAACTCTCCAAGCATTCAAATATGAATCATACACTTTTTAAAAATTTAAATGTTCGAGGCAAGTGCAACGGCAACGATCGTAAGGCTCAATCCCAAAGACATCATGCAAACCGTACTTTTGCCCTACTACCACAGACCTGAAATGGAAACGGGGTGCAACGATTAGGGGTTAGAATTTGTTGAGGATGAAGAAGGTATACAGTGCGGGAGAAGGTATACGTTGCGATAAATGTACCATAGTGATTGTGATTGTAAGATTAATCTAAGGACTAAAATAATTTATGCACTATACACAAATTCTCATACTTAACTTCTGTAGCTTGTTCCCCGAAAGGTTTAAGGCATTGTGCTAAAAAATTTATATCGCCTCAAACTCCTATAAATATATTAAGTTTATAACATTATTATTGTGTGTAAATCTTTTATTACGTTTTGTTATTCTAATGAAATTGTTACTAATTTGAATGTCAAGGTATCTTTTATAGATAGTATTTGTATTTATAGTGTCTAGTCATATCAGGGAGTTATACCACTTAAAGAATCTCATATTTTGATTCAAGTAAACCATACTTAATCATATCAATATTAATAAAAATGTTAGTTGCACCTGAATTTTGTTCTACTAATATTTCATGGCAAAAGAATACAAATAATATTTTTTTAATAAAAAATTACCAATTTGGAACTGTTTTGAAATATTTTACAATTGTGGGACAGGGAGACACGCTCAAATTAGGCGTGACTAGGGGGTGTCATGCCTAAATTGGGCGTGTTTCACCTTGTGGCGACACATGTCATGTATCCGTGAAGCGGTTTATATATATAAACTTCGAACAATCATAACTTTGGATAAAAATGTCTGATTAAGGCGTAGTTTGTGTCAAAACGCTTGAAATTGAGAGGAGAAGCCCTAGGCAAATCCTAAAGGGGATTTGGTCAACTATTTTTTCCAAAAAATGCCTCTAAGTGTCTCAAAATTAGGATTTAATTTTCAATCATCCAAAAATTTCCTCTTTTTTTACTTTTTTTTTTAATTATTTAATCAGTTAATTTAATGTTATCATTTATTTTTTTAATTACTTCTCTTAATTTATAGCATTTTGACATATCGTACACCTCGATTAGACATTTCTATCAAAAGTTAGACAATTTGAAAGATATATCGTACGCCATTGTAACTTTTTTCGATATTCTAAATTTTTATATGATTTTGTTTAATATTTTTTGGATTTTTTATATAATAACCCCATTTATCCCAAAACATATTCATTCCTAACTTTTTTGCACTCATTCCACACTTTACCACTCGTTCCACTCATCCCAAAGTGCACTCACCACACAATAGTTGGAATTGTAGCACCCCATTAATTCCAAAGCGCACTTGGAGCATTGAAACATTGCAGAACTCTAGAAATAGGAGTGGAACTGCGTGAGACAAAGTGAATCAAATTGAAATGCAAAGAGTTGCATTGCACTACCTAGAGAGATAAAGATGGTGATCAACTTACTCGCACGATTGATCATTACCATGAAAGATGGACGATCCTTTCTAAATCCCTTTCTTGTTTGGATGTATATGTTTTGACCACACTAATTTTATACAATTGAGTCACCGATTGACAGAAAGTCTGAGTTTCGGTGTAGTTTTGATGACGAGTTAGTTGACTACATGCTTTTGACTGGAACAAAAAGAGAAAAGGGGAATTGTCTTCTACTTTTTTTGAAAGAGAATTATCAAATTATGAGAGGATGAAATTGATGATAAGAGGGATGAGGATAATGTGTTTAATGAGGGTAGTCTCGATATAAAAAATGAGAAGTATCAAAATATAATATTTTATTTAAAATGCCTTCTATATTAAAAAATTATTTACAAAAATTTAGAAAAAAATGAGAAGTATTAAAAAATAAAATTTTTTAATTTTTTCAAATTCCAAAATAAAATTGAAATTTTTTTATTAAATAAAATATTATATTAAAAATTAGTTATAAAAAAATCCAAAAATATTAACAAAATCATATAAAAATTTAGAAATTATATTAAATAAAATAATATATTAAAAATTATATATACCAAAAATCCAAAATATATTAAATAAAATCATATAAAATTAAAAAATATACTAAATAAAATAATATTAAAAAAAAGTAAAAAAGATCATATTTATGATAAAGATCAGTCTAAAAATACTTTCAAATTAGATAAAAATAACAATAAATAATATTAAATGATATTTTACGTCAAAAATTAAAACATGTCAATTTTAGTCTTTATTTTAGTCGCTAACAGTTTTTGCGACGGAATAATGTGATCGCAAACATAAAAAATAATAAAAACCACATATTCCGTCTCAAAAACTGTTGGCGACTATTTTATCCACCAAATTAGCGACAAATTTAGTCACGCCCAATTTAGGCGTGACACCCCCTTAATCACGCCTAATCTAGGCGTGACGAGTCACGCCCATTTTAGACATATCTCCCTGGCCTAGAATTGTAAAATATTTTAAAACAATCCCAAATTGATAATTTTTATTTAAAAAATATTATTTAGATTTTTTTACCAATATTTCATATTGACATTATATCAATATTAAAATACATTATTATTTATTATCTTCGATATTAACCTGAAACGGATAATGTTTTAAAATATTTATGAATATTTTTTGGTAGGAAAATATTGATGAATATGAATGTAAAAAAGATAAATAAATGCACTACTGCATCACGTCAAGTCAAATTTGTTTCAATAAAATTATCACATGTTAAAATAACGATTAAAAAAAATTGTATTTTTGTAATACGCAATTACACACTTGGCTGATTTCAAGACCCTTGCAATTACGGGTTGTTAAAGGTGTTGGGTTTTATAATAGATGATTATCAATTCTGTCAAGTGACTAATAATTATTCACTCGTCATAATTAAAAATAGAAAGAAAAAAAAAAAGCTTAACTAATTTTAGAAAGAGAAGTACGTAGTACTAGTATTTTATAGTAACTGTGACGATCGAAAAAGTTACACTAAAATTCTAAAAATAATTGTTAAATAATAAATGAGATATTTGATCTTAAGAATTTTTAAGCCCGTCATCAATATTCAATTATGATGACCTTTTCACCTACTAGATGGAAAGTAGATAATGTCATGTGTGGGTGAATTTTCAATGGAAGGTTCAAGTCATGCACATGTGTATATTCATGTTTTGATGATTACAAACAACTGGTTCCAATGATCAGTGAATTCGTAAGCCATGTTTACTTTAATAAACAATTGTGAGATTTGTGACAAAGATTACGAATCTTGGCAAGCAATTCTGCAGTTTAGAAATTTCGTAGTTGACTACAGCAAACCGTGTCTAATACACCAATCTCGAGTATTTTTACTATTTTGGGTGCCATGTGTTTATTTATACTACTACTGTAATATTTAATCAAAATGTTAACGTCAGCAATTCATGGCCCATGAAACAGAAAAAGATTCTACATATAAAATATAAAATAAATAAAAATGTCATAATAATAATAATAATAACTTGTTACAAATAAGAGTTGTATAAATTGTTATATAATTTTATTTTATGAATGAAATATTTCAAATAAAAATATATAGGATTAGAATTTTTTTAGAGATAAAATAATTTTGGAGAACTATATATATTTTAAAATTACGAAGTTTCATTGTATATACACATTATATATCCAGGTCAAATGAATAATTGGAAAAAAGACAATTCAGCAAAAGAAAATAAATGAAATTGAAGATTCAAAATAACGTGACAATTTGGTGAACAAATTTTCCGTCTAATACCATAGAAATTGACAAATACTTGACATTAAAGTCATTATCATGTGAGCGGTCATCAACAGTCAACTTTCATATTTTCTCAAAGAATGGTATGAGTTAAGGACTACGTGTGAGTTCAATTCGCATGGCACATTTTGAGCCTAAATGTGTTTATAAAAGTTGACTAACTTTCAGTATAAGAAAGTATACGAATACATATAAGGTGGTGTATAATTATCTATAGTGGACCTTGAGTCCTTGGAATTTTTGTTTGCATTGCTTTGCCATGTTAGATACTGCCTATAAGGGAGATAAGGGGGTACTAATTTGGGTAAAAGTATTTTAACCTAAGAAATTGTGCTTACTCTAATATAATCTAATAGATTCAAATTACAAACAAAAATCATATTCTATTAGATTGAGTTGCTACATATACTACTATAAGATTAAGAGGAAAGGACTCATACGCTAGTTTTCTCTAGGTTGTTTCTTTTTGTCTATGTGATTTCTGTCTTGCTTTACATTACTTCCACTCACATTCTTTAATTGCCCAAATAATCCCAATTTGATATAAATTGGTAATTGTCACAATTCAGTGTGCAATCCATACTTTTTTTACTCTCCATTTTATTAGTTCACATGGTTGATACACTTTGTCATAATTGTTGGTAAATTCTTAATCTTTTTATGCCTTAATCAAACTTCGTCAAATCAACCGAGTTTGGTGTGAGGCATATCACACAGAAGAAAATCAAGATTGAGAAGCCTCTTTATGAGATATTCTAGAATATGATTGAAGAGTTCCATTGGTTCAGACTTTTGAAGACGATGACAACATCGATGGCTAGTTTTTGTTGTGCCCTGCAGAAGCACAAGACTGAGCAACAACAAATTTCAAAGAGATAACATCATCCTTGACAGAGGAAAAATTTGTTTGAAAAGCGAAAAAACTAAAACAAATCAATGTGCTTACGGACATATGCTACTATGCTAGGAATCCTTTATCTTGCTATTTTATTGGTACAACTCGGCTGGGTACCTGTATTTTTACTTTTATAATATATTATTATTATTATTATTATTATTATTATTATTATTATAAACTTAAATATATTTTTATGCTTGTAATTTAGTGTTATTTTCATTTTCGTCTCAGTAAATATATTTTTGGTTTTAATTCTTGTAAAATATATTTGTTTTGCTTCCATATCTAAAGTATTTTAAATTTAGTATTTTAAACAATAAAAAAAAGTATTTTGAACATTAAAAAATGTTATTTAAAACGTTTTTTTAAAGGCTAAAATGAAAAAAAAAAACATGAACAAAAATAAAAATAAAAAACACTAAATTGTAAGAACCAAAAATGCATTTAACATTTTAACTCATCTTGTTATTATTGTTGTTATTGTTATTAATATTGTAACACTTTATTATTATTTGTAATTTATTTATTATGTTTATTTTTATGATATTTTTTTACTATTTTAGATTTTAGACTGTTATTATATTATTAATGTAGAAACATTTGTTTTCTTATGATTATATATATTATAGTGTTATATAGTTTACAAGTATTTATTTATATTTTATTAGTATTATTTATATTTACTTCAAATTTGGTTAAAGATTACTTCCTCCTCAAATATAAGAAGAAAAAAACATGACACTAACTATGGATTTGTTTGGGGTGATTTTCAATTTTGAGTTTCAAAATTTTTAAAAATAACAACACATTTTTGGTTTAGTTTCAAAAAAAAATTAAACTAGTTTTAAAATATGATTAGTTTTAAATAAACTTATTTTGAAAGTTTCATATCGTATTAAAATTAGTTTAAGAGTGTTTTAATGTGGTGTTGATGACAATGATGGTGGTGGTAATGTTAGCATCAAACGATAGAAATATCACTGATGGTCACAGACGATGACATTGACAATGTGGTGGTGATGGTAGCCAATGGTGGTGATATCGGCGATGAGGAAGGTGATATTAGTGGTAATGACGCGGTGACATTAGTGGTGGCAGTGATGAAGGTGACATTAGTGGTGATGGCGATGGCGATGATTGTGGTAACAATGTCAATGGTGTTGGTGGTGACGATGGTGACAATGACGATGGTGGTTGTAACAGCAAGTGGTGACAGTGTAGCGGTGGTGATAATGATGATGGCAATGGCAGTTACTAGAATGGTGTATTGTATTTATTTTATGTGCATTCACAAATTTTAAGATTTTTTAAAAAAATGTGTGAATGCGGGTTGGCTTGCAAAACCCATAGGCTATGATGGGTGGCTGCGAGTTCAAAAAAACATACTTATTTAGAATGCGGGCTTCACAAGTTATGAGTTTCATGAGTGCAGGCTTCGTGAGACAGGCTTACCTGCATGCGCATCTTTAGTAGTGATACTAATGGTGGTGGTGCTTGTAGTGATGGTAATAATGACATTGGCGGTGACAGTGACACTAATGGGGTGGTAGCAATGCTAGTGGTGGTGATTGTAGTAATGGTGATAATGACACTGGTAGTGTAACACCTCAATTTACCATTTTGTATTTTATTGATTTTTGATGAAAATTCTTTTCAACTTGCTTAAAAATACCAAACCAAATTTACTAATAACTAATATTCAAAGAGATTTTCAATACTGATTAATATTTATTACACTGATGTAATGTAAAATAAGAGTACAAACTGATTTCGATTCTTTTACATGATACAAATAACTAAAACATTCTATCTCAACAGAATGCATCCTCAAGCATCACATCTTCAAATAACACATCTTCAAACAAAACTTCTTGACAATCTCTTTCTCTGTTGTTCGTCTGCTCGCCCGAATAAAATTGAGGTCATAGCAGGTGTCAACCACAGACACAAAATACAGGGTAAGTTCATGATAAACATAATTTAAGCAACAGAATACATTCAATATACAAATATTCATAACATCATCCTCAAGATATAATGCATGATTCTCTTTTTATATGATGCATGATTCTCTTTGATTCTTATCATGTGGTACCAACAGTCAAAATAGCCCATCCCAGTGGCACAAAACTTATCCGATCAGTCAGGGTACTACAATGTTGCAATAGGAAGGTCACCCACACTTCATGTGATCATCATGGGTGGCGTGGTCTTCACTGCCAATCACCCCCCAGCTCAGACTCCTTTTGTCTGAACGCATGGACAGTTAACTATCTGACATACCTTCTATTGAGGAAATAACGCGGATTAACCCCCCGCCAGGCATATGCATATGAGACACATGAACTGATTCATTTATTGCATAACTCTTTTCATATGAGACACATCAACATGTAGTATCAATTGTCAAGATAGCTCCATTTCAGTGGTCTTACTATCTGAAACACCTCTTATGATACACATGAGATGGTTTCACTTATGCATATTAACTCATTCATCTTATCAAATCAGTTCAACATCACTTTTCAATTATTGTCTCATGTGCTTTACTTAGAAACTCAACATAAGTCAAGCACATAATTCAGCTTATTACTTATGTACAAAACTCAACATATCATACATATACAGAGATTTATAGAAACACATGTATTTCATAGAAACACTCAACAACATATGAACTTCAAACATCTATTTGAACAGAACACACTCAAACTATCTTTATTTCTTTGAAACAATTCATCAAACACATGGTGTGCAAGCTTTATTTTCCATAGAAATAAATAAGATTCTATAAATACTTATTCAAACAAAAGCAATACTTAAACTATATTTAGCATAAACCTCCCTATACATACCTTGTGTGTTCCTAGAAAGCTTGTCAAGTTCTCCTAATAACTCCTAGCTTCCACGTGATTTTCTTCAAGGTGTGGGGTCTTTTCTTTCTTATTTGGTTTAAGCTTTGAAAATGAAAGGAGGAGAGTGATATGAGGGAGAGTTACACGTGATTTTGGGGTAGAGAAAGTGACTTGAAAATGATTTGCATTTTAGGTCCCCCTCCCCCCTTTATATAGTGTTTAGGAAATAATTTAATATTCAAGGACATTTTTGCCCTTCCTAACTAAATTACCTTCATTTAATTCCATTCTAACTAAATTACCTTCATTTAGTTCCATTCTAACTTAATTACTTTTTGTTCCATTGAATTCTAATTAAGTTAATGATGATTTCTTTACTTTATAAGAAAAATATTTCAAGCTTTATTCTGCACCATACAAGTGTCCTTCCACTTGTTTCCTTCATGTGGCTTGTCTTTCCAAGTGGCTTATCATGAACTTTCTACTCCTTTATACTTCTTTCTTCACGTGTTCATCATGCTTAAGGGGAAGTAAGACAAGTGTCCCATTTAGTTGGCATGTCTTGAAGCTTCTCCACTTTTTATCAAAACCTGTTTTAGTAAAATCCTAAGTCTAGATTCGTTAACCGTTGGATCTTCTTAAAAGTTTAAAGGTACATTACTATCCCACATATGTAACTTTTGACCGTAGGGATTGTTGAAATAATGTCTACAGCTGTCCACGTGATCTACCAAAGGAGACAAGAGAAGATTTTTCTTCTCATCTTGTGTACATGTATTATGGCTTCTTCCAGGTGTCTCTTTACTTGTTATGATCTTTACAAGTGGCTAATTCATGAATTTTCTCCTCCCTTCTACACCATTCTACACGTGAACTTCAAGTTCAAGAGGAAAGGAAAACAAATTTTACTTTCTTGAAGGCTACATGTGTCATTTTTTATGATGAAGAAAAATCTAGTTCCAATATGACTTTATACATGGTATTTTCTAAAAAAAAAAGAATTCAAGTTTGATTTGAACTCTTATACCTAAAGATAATGTGAAGTAATAGAATTCCAGAGATTTCCAAAAACTATCTTCAGTTACATTACAAATAACTCATGATCAATCTCTACAGAGTGCTATACAGATCTCAAGTACAAGACTGTGCTTATCTTAATCTTGATTGGTCCATTCTATTTCTGACCATCAAAATTACTAAACCATTTTATTAGACCAATCTATATATCCTATAATTGAGAGAAAAATTCACAGATTCTATTTCTCATTTTTCCATATTTTTCTAATTCCTGAAGTCTTCTGAATACAATTTCAAAGTCACTATCTTATAAAATTCACAGAAATTCTATTCTAGAGTTTCTCGTCACAAACTATTTTGATATTCTGCCGGTCAAGAGTACTCTGTAATTTCATCAGGTTTCCACAAAATTTCTAAGGATATCTAGTCATTTCTGGTCTGAAGGGCATTATGGTAAATTCATCATTCATCCTAGGGCATAATTGTCATTTCCACCATAAAATATCTAGCCAAAAATATCTAAGGGTATTCTTGTCATTTCCAAAATATCCAAGGATATTTATGTAATTTCTATTTTAAAATATCTTACTAAAATATCTAGGAGCATTTTCGTCATTTTCACTTTAAGGGTATTTTTGTAATTTTTGATATAAGGAAAGGGTAATATGGTCATTTCTCTTCAAACATTTCCTTAATGTCTCTAATTGATATCTCACCCAGTTAATTCAAATACAGACCAGCCAAATTTCTCATAATCTAATATTTACATCAAGAATAATTCATAAAACATATATTTGCAGTTATTAAAATTTCAGGGTATTACAAGTAGTGATAGTGATACTAACGGGGTTGGTAGCAATGCTGGTGGTGGTGGTTGTAGTGGTGGTGATAATGACACTAATGGTGTGAGTCATTGACAATGGTGATGGTAGTCACGATAATAGTGGTAGTAGTAATGAGATGATGATATTAGTGGTGATGATAATGACGGTGATGACAACAATGATAACAACAAAAAAATCATTATCAAATATGAGAAATATGTATTTTTATTAAAATTAAAAACCAATTTCACAAAATATTTTTTGTTGGTTTTAAAAATGAATATAAAAATATTTCAAAATAATTTAAAAATTATTTTAACTTCATTTTTGTCAAACATATTTTTGTTTGAAAATTACATTTAAAACTCAAAAATCAAAAACTCAAAATCATCCAAACAAATATTTGAAACTAAAAAAACAAAAATATATTTTTCTTATATTTTTAAAAAATATTAATATATAAATAGCACGAACAAAACGAACTCATTCCATTTTAGTTTTTAATAACTTATTCTTCTCTTTGCAACTGAAGTGAGGCTTATTTCTTTCTTTCTTTCTTTCTTCCTTGAATTATGTAGTGTGTTGAGTAGAAGATTTGTCGTAATGCGCTTGTCCTTGTTTGGACTGAAGAAGGGAAAGGGAAAGAAATTTAGAGCGCTGAAACCAACGCCAGAGTCAGGTGTGGTGCTGCATTATTGCACCAGCTTTAGCATTTTCTCTCTCTTCCATCCCATGGCTTGTCTTGTCCAATTCCAACTTTCTCTTCCTGTCTCCCACTGCTTCATTTCAGTGCTTTGTCTTCTTTGGAAAATGTTTTCTAAACGCAATACTGCTACAATAAATATTGTTCTTTTTTTATTATCAAATCATTAATTTAATACTCTCCTCCGATTCTTATTCTAATATTTAAATTAAAAGTGTGCTTTGATTTTTTATGAAGTTTAATTTAAAAAAAATTATGCAAAAAATATATATTATATATACTAATTTTGTTTTACAAAAATGTCATTCATTAAAGTCAAATTTAGAATGTCGCAAGCAGAGAAATATAAATCATTAATGCTAATTATTAATTTGTTTACAGGAATAGTTTTAAAAAATATATATTAATTTAGCATAAATTTAATGTTTTCAATTTAATTAATTATTTTTTAATCCGAATAAGTTAATTGAACCTTATAATAATAATCAGATGAAGTAAAATGTTTGATTTAGGTAAGAAATGGTCCCTTTGTTTTGTAGGGAAAAAAGTGGAATAAAAAACATTAAAAAAAGAAACTTAAAACTATGAGATTTATTAGTTATTTTATTTTATTTTATTTTTCATTTTTTAAAAATAATTTTTATTCAATTTTCACCCATTTTCATTCATATTTTCTATTTTTATTCATCCTATTTCTCACGTTTATTTTTTTTATATCAAACAAACTCGAAAATAAAGTTGAGATGACTTTGTAGATTATTTAGTAGAAAACAAAGTTAAAGTATATATAAAATGACCTCCAATGCATTGGTATTTAATGCAAACGTATTTATATTTTATAAAATGACTTTGTTCAGCATTTTATGGTAATGGAAAAACAGTATTGTTAGAAAACAATTTTCTCGTCATATTGTTATTTAATGCAAAAGTATTTAGTTACTATTTTACTTGTCTTTGTTTTGGATATTGACCTCCAATGCTGGACAAACTCTTCCTTCAACTTCAGACAACAACCTCAAGATACAAAGGATTACTTTTAGCTCCAACTGTAACATAATAAATTTCCCCCTCATACCAAACTCATAAGGATAAATAAGTATATATACCAAAACAAAAAAGGGCATTGTCCTTAAGCATGGTATGGAAGATGAAAATAGTGAAAGGGTTTCATAGATTCATACAGATACCACATGAAGACATGGATGCCAAAACATTATGTAGAGCAGTTTGTGTTGTAAAATTGCCCCTTCTTTCTCATAAGCATCATATCGGTGCATATTTTGATTAAAGTTCCGAGAGTTCAAAAATACTTCTGTTACATAAACAACAAATCTTTCCTTCTCAATTCACACATTGGAAACATAATTTTATGTT
This sequence comes from Glycine tomentella, assembly GCA_007407185.1. NCBI lineage: Eukaryota > Viridiplantae > Streptophyta > Magnoliopsida > Fabales > Fabaceae > Glycine > Glycine tomentella. Next base: position 778,754 of record PYAF01003069.1, read on the forward strand.
GAAATTTGCAAAAGTACTTTTATAACTTTAAACAAAACATAGGCTTAGCCTATATTTGGATTGTCTTCCTTAAAAAAAGACTATATTTGGATTAAAATTTGGAAAGTATTTTTATAAATTTCAATTTCACAATAACAAATTATAATATACCAAATGAAAGAAGGAAATACTGTTATTCCTAAAATAAATTAAATTCTCCCAACTTTAATCAAAATATGCATTTACCATTACCATTTCTTATTTTCCAAACTCATTTAGTACTATATAGTATCTATCATCATTTTCAAGGACTCTCAAAGTTAGTTTAATTGTGCGGATCATTATTTGTACTTATACTCAGTGCACCCCTCCCTTTCATGCTATCAAATATACTACTATTACAATATTAGAATTAGTCAATTAGGTACCACTCTTTTGAACGTCAGTTTTCTGCTTCAATCTCTAGAAAAACCTGCTATGGTGGGTTACTAAGGGTGCATTCCTTTGTGTGTGTGAAAAAAAAAAGGAAGAAATGAGGGAAAATTTTGATACGAGTTTTCACTTTTACTGTTTTACTTTACATTCTATTTTTAATTTTTTTTTCACTCTAACGATACCTAAAGTGGTCCTCCACCCTATAATCTGCGTGAACCTTTGTGCTCACATTCCAATGTTGGGGTCAATACTATGCTTTTAGCTATGTTACCGAAATGAGATATAACTAATCCCCAGCCCTCAACTACGTTTATGCCATTCCATAACCGCAACTCACGAATACAATGTTTTTGCACATCACGATGATATTGATGATAGTGCTTGGTTAACAAAATAATAATCCCAAATATTATGTCTTTCTAAAATTCACATGATCTAATAATTTGATATTCAAACAAAGATAGCAATTAAAAATACTCTATCTTTGACTATGTAGTTGCAATATGACATTGAACTTTATACAGCCATTTTGCTCTAATAATCTTGGCAAAAATGTATATTAGTGAATCATTACACAGTATAAATATTATACAATTACTTTTAGTTTATATACGTAAAAAATATTCATTTTAGTCATTGTACATATTATTTTTTAATTCCTTTTAATCTGTATGTGTTTAGACAATAATAATTAATTTTAAAAAAATCATATGTTTAGAGACTAAAATGATGTGTAAAAATTAATTTTTTTTAAAAAAATATATGAACTAAAAGTAAAATTTGTTTAACTATAATATCTGAAAAGTTAATTAAAAAATTCAGAATTTAATTAATGAATTTTCAAAAATAAAGATGAGATTGCCAAAATATTATAGATGAAAAAGGTAAACGATTATTGAATGGCCGTTATTTGAAAAGCACAGTAACGCTTACGCTAGCAAATTCCCTGCAAGACGTAAGAACATAAATTTTATTTTATTTTTATTTTTATTTTTGGTTATAACAAATACTACTCTGTGCGGACTCTTTTCCTGTCATCTTTATTTATGGATGTGCAGGGACATTGTGCACAGATAAATGGGGTCTACCAGAAAGGTTTAATTCTTCTAAGGTATTGATATTGAATCATAATCATAGTTCAAAATTCAAATACATGCATCTGTAGAGTCTGTATTAAGCAACTCTTTTTTTGAGAGAGAGATGTATTAAGCAACTCCTATCTAATAAGAAAAAAAACCGGGGACAGGTAGATCAATATTTTTAAAATTTTTTAAAAAGATTAATAACTTTGAAGTACTATAAATTTATAAATTAAAATTTTTAAAAGTTAAAATCGTGATAATATGTGTAATTTAGTAAATAACGTTAAGATTTTATTTTCTATTTTATGATTTATAAAAGAGAAAAAAGATTATATATTAATAATGTAAAAAATTTTACACAGTCATTTAATTATAATATATTATGGTTGATAATTTTATCAACTTTTAAAATAATTATTTTAAAATAATTCAAATAATTAAATGATAATATAAAATTATTTTATATCGATAATAGACATTCAACTCTTTATAAAATGTTTTTTCATTTAAAAAATGAATAATTTCCTTTGCATGTTTATAATTAAAATTAAGATTAAGATTATGATGCATTAACTTTTCGTCTTTATCCTTATTAAATTAAAAGTTTTAATTTAGTTTTATGATTTTAATTAGATTAAACATTTTTTATCCTTATAAATCTAATAAAATTTACTTTTAATCTCTCAAATTATAAATATTGAATTTGGATTCCTCAATTATGTGATATCTCAACTTAGTCCTTAGTTAAGTTTAACTTCATTAATGAGTACAAATGTAATTGACAATGACACATCAACATTGGTATATGTGGGCATTTTGATTGATATGACAAATTTTGATTTTAGTTTTCATAAAATTTAAATTTTGATTCTACTTATTATAAAAATTAATATTTGATTTTAGTTTTTGTTAAATTTTTTTTCCTTATTAATGTCATTTTGGAAATTTTGAATTTCTTCTTCATCCACTTGCACACCCCTCATAACATGATACCCTAGTTTTAAAAAAATTAACATGACACAATATCATCTTAAAATATCAATAATGTTTGACATAAATGGTAATGACTTATATCTCTAAATCAAGTGATTTAAAGTTTGAATTTTGATTGACCTTTGAGTATGAAATAAATCGTGTTAGAAGTAAAATACTCATTTTGTGTGTTCAAGGTTTTTGGTAAAGATTTGTCACTGTTTCTTGCTTTATGGGGGAATGATTTCATACTAATGCCATAACTACAAAAAAAATCATCTTAAAATGATACATAGTTCATTTATCACACATTAATTATAATTTATGTTTAACAAAACATTTCAATTAGTTTATAGATATTTTTTTACTAGCTGAAAAATTCATTTGATTATTCGATAAATAAGTTTATTTTAATAATTTTTTAGTAGCTTTTAACTTTTTCTAAAAAGTTACCTTTTAACTTTTTATATTTCTTCCCTTTTTTATCTTAATATATTTATCAAATTTTCTACCTAACCTTTTCAAATAAATTATGAATTTATTAATTTTTGATCATTTTACATTTTAATCTACTTTATTAACTACTTATAATTTAATAAGATAACTTTTTCGATTTCCAATCATTAGCTTTCAACCAATTTTACCAAAAATAATCATATTGTCCACATGTTTAGAATGTAAATTTCAAGGTGTTTGAATTCTGATTCACACAACTCAAATATGATAAGCAATATTTACCTAGCGTGTTACTAAAGTTAAACCAAACACATACTTGATTGTTATTTTTGCATCCTAACGTGAAATTTTGATTAAATATAAATCATGTATGTTAATCCAAAGTTTTACTTAATTTGTTACGTCAATATTATTTTAATAAAGTTAGTGACTTAAATTAAATAAGATATACTTTATATTTATCAGAAAAATACTATAAAAATAAAAATTGAAATTCACACAAGGATGTGCTACGCATGGGTTTAAATTGATCGTAAATGTGAAAATCTTGTTAATAAATCCTGAAATCATGCACATAGATTCTAATGAGTTCTTAGAACCCAATTAACTAAACAACATTTTAAGTGTAACTGTAATTGATCCTTGTAAGTGCTAAAAAAATCATTATCCTTGTAATTAGCAATTAGAGTAAAGTCGTTAATTGTGCATCATGCATGAGGAAAGTTATCATGTGATGTGTGTCCCTTATCATTCGCGTGCCCTTTGGTTTCTTTCTCGCATATTAAGCGCTGAAACTGACGTACCCTCTCTTTCTCTCTGTCATACTGTGGGGTCTCTCTCCATGTCTTGTCTTATCACGCTTTCCTCTCTCTCTGGTCCATTTTTACTTCACTTCTCTGTCTTTACTCCAACACTCTCTCTCCAACCTCGGTTTCCACTTTCTCTGTTTAAGAACCCACCACTTCTTCAACTTGGTGCCGTTGTTTCATGGACCAGAACAACACCTCATAGCTCCTTTCTCATTTCACACACACAAAGAACCTTGGTGAGCATTTCTTCTTCATCTTTTTCGTTTTTAACCATCTGTGGTGCCTCCGTTTTTTACGTGACGTGTATGAACCATTTGGGGTGCTATGCTATGCTACCTAGTATGAAAAAAAGTTCTTTTTTCTAAAAAAGTTTTTTGTTGGTTGTGGCTAAGTGGATTCTGGAGTTTTTCTTTTAAAAATCAAACGGGTTGCTTTGTAAATTTGTTGGTGATGTTTGTCATGGTTTTGTTATTTTGCTATGATATTTGCATTTGTGTGCATGTTTGAGGATTTGGTTCATGTGAATTTGTTACTAGTGAGAAAGTGCAGTGACGCTCTTTTCAGTTTTTGTCTCAGCGTCTTGGTGTGCTTTGATGTTATGTCAATATCGTGCTACATGTTTCGGTTTATGTGCCCTTACTTTGGTGTTGCTTCAGATTGTTTCACAGAGTTCCTGAATTTGTAGCTGCTCGTTGATTTTTTTTTTTTCTGTTACTCTCTGTTTTAATTACCATCCCCTCGAGTGTTTAAGGTTAATCATTATGTCTTCGTGTTTGCCTGCAATTGATGCTCTGAGCACTGTTTGAGTCACCCTTTTGGTCTGTTCATGAATTGATGAGTGCATAACTGTTGCTTGTGTGTGTGGATAATAATCTAAACCAGTGATTGAAAAATTAGTCATGAACTGTTTCGTGTGAGGGGGAGGGGTGTGTAGACACTAGTGCAGTTTTTTCTCATTCATGGTTCTTGATTGTTATGTTAGAAGAGCACATGAAACTAATTCATGAAAAAATGACTTTATAGATTCACTGACTGAATTTTGAAAGACTAGTATTGTTGTTGGCACTTAGGCTGAGAAAAAAAAATTGTTGCTTTGAAGTTGAAGGTATTGATACTTGAGCATTTCTGTTCTTATGACACGATCTCTTACAAAATATATGTTGCGTGCATTGTTGTTTCTGTTAGATGGTTCATTGCATATTAGTTTTCATTCCTGATATGTATTTGGCATTGTTGCATGAACTTTATTTTTGAACATATCTCTTACTGCAGTACAAGAACAAGTGAAGTGAGAGAGAAAATGATGCAGAATCATTGTGTCTGTTTCTTTTGGTAGATTGTATTTAAAATAAATACATGTTAGTTTTTATTAATGGCTTAATCATTTTGATCTCTGTCTGATCCCAATTGAATATAAGGTCAATTCTTGTTACAGATAGTTTTGTATAGTGTTTAACTAAATATTCATGGAGGATGATCTGGTGAATTGATGCAATAACTTGTCACGAATTTTGTAGAGACATCATGAAGATTTCAAGTTCCAAGCAACTGGTTGTGGGATTTGCACTTGGAAATGAAGGATAGGCAACGTTGGAGAGCTGAAGAGGATGCTTTACTACGCGCATATGTCAAACAGTATGGTCCTAGGGAATGGAATCTCGTGTCTCAGCGCATGAACACACCTCTTAACAGGGATGCCAAGTCATGCTTAGAAAGGTGGAAGAACTACCTCAAGCCCGGCATTAAGAAAGGATCTCTTACCGAGGAAGAGCAGCGTCTAGTCATCAACCTTCAAGCAACACACGGCAACAAGTGGAAGAAAATTGCAGCACAAGTACCTGGTCGCACCGCGAAGAGGTTAGGGAAGTGGTGGGAAGTGTTCAAAGAGAAGCAGCAAAGGGAAACAAAGGGGAATAACTGCACCATTGACCCAATTAACGATAGCAAGTACGAGCATATCCTTGAGAGTTTTGCAGAGAAGCTAGTGAAAGAAAGGCCTTCACCATCATTTGTTATGGCTACATCCAACAGTTCTTTTCTGCACGCTGATGCACCGGCTCCTGCACCAGCCTTGCTTCCTTCTTGGCTTTCCAATTCCAATGGCACTGCACCTGTGAGGCCACCCTCCCCTTCTGTGACTCTTAGTCTTTCTCCCTCGACAGTGGCAGCGCCTCCTCCATGGATGCACCCCCCTTTGAGAGGACCGGACAATGCTGCTCCTCTTGCTTTGGCGAATGTGGCGCCTCACGGGGCCGTTCTAGCGTTTGGTGAGAACATGGTGATGTCTGAGCTAGTGGAGTGCTGCAAGGAGTTGGATGAAGTGCATCATGCTTTGGCTGCGCATAAGAAGGAAGCTGCATGGCGGTTAAGCAGGGTGGAGCTGCAGTTGGAGTCAGAGAAGGCCGGGCGAAGGAGGGAGAAGATGGAGGAAATCGAAGCGAAAATCAAAGCTCTGAGGGAGGAGCAAACGGCTGCATTGGATAGAATTGAAGCAGAATATAGGGAGCAGTTGGCAGGGTTGAGAAGAGATGCAGAAAGCAAGGAGCAAAAGTTGGCTGAACAATGGGCTGCAAAACACTTGCGACTTACTAAGTTTCTAGAACAGGTAGGGTGCAGATCAAGGCTCAATGAACCAAATGGAAGATAGAGTGACATCAATCATTCACAAATTGGGAAAATCTAGTTTGCTTTTACTTATTATTATGTCTTGAATTTATATGATATGAACTTTATAGTCATAGTAGTTTTGTTACTGTCATTTTTCTAAAATATGTTGTTACATATGGTTATTAGTATCCCTATCTTTTCATACAACCTGAGGACTTGCATTAGCGGTTGATGTATGTTTTAATATAGCATCCTTTATGAATATGAACTTTGTTATTATTCAAATTTGCCTTAATACACACACTTTTCACCTAGTTACTTCCTAAAGCTGTCCTTAAAGTAGCGTGACATTTAAGTTCAGCCCAACACTTACGGGAATTATTTTCCCTGAATGCACATAAAGCTACTTTGTCTCAACAAACTTGGTCAATAAGTAGTTCGTGAAGAAACTTGGTCTCAATTGACACAAAAAGCTACTTCAATTAAGAATGTCAATAAGTTTGTGGTACAAAACGTAGTACATTGGGCTACTCTAATAATAGACATGAGAGTTATAAACCAAAAAACAATTTGTCACTAATATTTTCTCTAAAAGGAATTAAGCCTATAACTACATCATCTCCTTCATTAAAATAGCATATGGTAGTAGAGTAGATATTTGTGAAAATTATATATTTTACACTAATAGTGCATATAAATTAAATTCTGTTTTTACAATATTTTCTTACTAGTATTTTACTAATCCACTAAATATTAAATTTAAAAATGTTAAATAAAAAATGTAGAAAAGAAAATAAATTGCTTTATACAATTTTCTTTATAAATTAAAAAATGATAATAAAGTAGAAAATAAAAACATTCAATTTTTGGTTTATTTAGAAAATAAAAGAAATTGCAGGAGAATAGCATTCATTATCAATTATTCTATCGTGACTATTCTTAAATGTTTAACGAATCTTTATTATATAAAATAATATATACAAGTCCAGATTTCTGCCCCAAAAGTTTAAAGTTATCTTACTAATTTTAAACGCATTAAGACAATAATATTTAATAATAAAAAGATGTAATTAAAATATCTTTATTTATATTCCATGCATTGTTTAATTACAAATAGAATAATTTAA
>PYAF01003069.1:786320-847754 GCA_007407185.1 Glycine tomentella
TTACAAAATTCAATATGATAGGTTATCTTACTAATTTTAAACGCATTAAGACAATAATATTTAATAATAAAAAGATGTAATTAAAATATCTTTATTTATATTCCATGCATTGTTTAATTACAAATAGAATAATTTAAAATATATTATGATATCTTTATTATATAAAATAATATATACACAATCTCATATTTCCCTCCCAAAAGTTTGAGATTATTTTAGTAATTTTAAATGCATTAAAACAATAATGTTTAATAAGATACAATTAAAATTATTATATTTCATGCACTATTTAGTTACTAATAAAATAGTTTAAAATATATTGTGATATCTTTATGTTTATTATCTTATCTTAATATATAAATCCATTCACGTCTCCAACATTTCTTCCTTCCTAAATTTCTGTATTAGTTATAACCTATCATATTGAATTTTGTAATTCTAAACCTCTTCATTATCAGTTTACCATTGCTTAAACATAGCCTACCATATTAGATGTAAGTTACTAATACTAATTCTTAAGTTCTTCTTTCTCACCCTATCATTGCTTAGCAGTAAATTACTACTATAACTTTTAACTTCTTCATTATATATATATATATATATATATATATATATATATATATATATATATATATGAGTCCATGGTTCTAACTATTTTTTTCATCCATCCTTCTGCTTTTGCTTTTGATAGTCAATTATTCTTTTGTGTTAATGTTTAGTTATGTTTTTATATATAATATTTTATTTATTTTGTATGGTAGTATTGATCAATATAGGAGCAATTATGTTGGGTGGGTTTGCATTCTCTATTTTAATTTCTTCTGGCATTGCATTCCTGATACTGTATTTTGCAGGGGATAATAATAAACTATTTACAGGATCTTTTGAATTTTTTTTTAATCAAAAGTGTTTTTGAGAACGGTATTGTGGGTGGGGATTAAGATTCTTGTCTGCTTGAGATCAGCACATGCACTTAAACTTAATCACTGTTTTATGAGTATCTTTCTGCTTTCACATCTTACCTAAGTGGGCAAAACATTTTGTGGCTGCAACTGCCTTTATTTTATATTTCTATGTCTATTACTTGATTTCTTTTCCATTAATTACAACAACAGATATTAATACAAATTCAAGGTCTACTGATGATCATAGTTAAAAATAGGAGAAAAATAAATAAATTTCTTTTATATGAGCATGCAATAATAGAAATGGTAGTTTCATACTTCAATATGGAAAGAATCTCAAAATCATTTCCAACATTTTCTTTTCTTGATTATTTTTTTTAAGGAAAAATTCATTTTATACATAATAAATATATAAATATTTAAAAATCCATTTTTGTGTTTGTCTTCGAGAGTATGATAAGCATAAAAAAATATGTCAAGTACTCATTAATTCCCCAAGTTTAGTTTGGGTGAAGAAAGCAAATTGATTGGAGATTTGAAAGAAAAAAAAATCATAACAGGTGTTTGTTGCGTTCACAAAAAGTGATTGCTTAACTCACGACAAGTGTACCGATCGTTCAAGTAATAATTTTGATAAGTAGAGTATCGTCTCCACGAAAATTGAGGCACTAAAATAATTGTAATTGTTATCTTAAAATTGGAAAGAATAAAAATATAAAGGAATTGAATGTTGTGATTGGATTTAAATAATAAAAACAGAATTTAATATTTGATGATGCAAGTGCATATTGGATCTAGTTATACAAGTGCATATTAGTAACTATAAATATTTTATGTTATTGATGATGCAAGTGCATATTTGATGTCTTTTAATATACACAACTCAGTTTATGAATGACAAATTTTACGTATAATTAATGGATGAATGTATTAGAAAATATATTCCTAACGCTCTTCATCTTTAATAATGTTAGTAACTAAGACATCTCTTCATTATTTAAAACTCGAACTTTCATCTCAACATCAATAATTTAAATATAACTAGATCCTTAAAATTTATATTATTTACTAAAGTATTAACACGTTAGAAAAATATCTACATATTTACCTTTCAAAATATCAAATTATCAACATTAAAATCTACATATATTTTTTTATATATGATAGTTGATTGATGTTAAACTTCTAAATGTTTAAATACAAAAAAAAATGGATTTACAAACCTGTACATTGTACGAGTTCAAATCTAGTTATATAAAATAACACACAAGGTCATATTTCTCCCGAAAAGTTTAAAGCTATCTTAGTAATTTTAAATGCATTAAAACAATAATGTTAAAAAATAAAACCAACAACTTAGCACATGCCACGTTGGCTATCTTTATAGTTTGTGTTTTATCAGAAAAATAACACCACAACTTCATTATAAAAAAGAAATTAAAAAGACAAGTTATTATACATAATCTTTTGCATTTAATTTTTTCTTCCTAAATTAAGTACATTTGTCCTAATTATAAGAATATGAACCTACTTTTAGATGAATTAATTACCAATTATCTATTAAATTCTTATTTGACTATGATATATTAATTAATGAGATCTCCATTTATTCTTATTAGAGTATGTAATTATATAACTTTACAAACAAGTTTATAATAGGATCATAAGGATGATTAGCTTTTGTTAACAACATCTCTATGTGTAAAGTTATTATTGTAAGGATTGTTAGCTTTTGCTAACAGTACCACTCCGTGTCAGGCAGTTAGTTTTTGCTAAGTGTATTTCTCTTTGTACAATTGTTATTTGTGTAGTTGTTATTTTTGTTATACCTGTTATTTCTGTTAGTTGTTAGGTTCTATTATAGTTAGTTTAGAGATCTATAAATATCTCCTTTGTAAATAATTCGATTCAACTTTTTCATTCAGAAATAATATCTCATATTTATCTAGTTTTCTCTCTTTTGTTCTTTCCAATTCATCTAATATGGTATAGGAGCCAATTTTTTGCACTGATCATGTTGTGTTTAATCTGTTCCAGTTTGTTCAATCAGTTTGATGTTGTGTTTGATTTCAAGAGTTTTTGTTCTATTCAGTTCGTTAGGTCTCTTATCGTCATTGAGTTGCTACATGTTCTCGGTCTATTCGTTCACGACTTCCACTCCTTCGAGTTTCATCTCACAATCATTTCCTAACTCACATTGCTGAAAAGCTTGATGATTCAAATTACCTTCACTAGCGTCAACATGTTGAACGAGTGCTCAAGTCACACAAACTGCAAAGGTTTGTCATAAATCCTATTGTTTCGCCTCGCTACCTCACTGAAGATGATCGTGTTGCTGATCAAGTAAGTCCTGAATATGAAGATTGGGAAGCTCAAGACCAAAAAGTTCTTGTTTGGCTTCAATCAACTTTCTCCAAGTCAGTTTTGTCATGCGTACTAGGTTCGACTCACTCCTATCAGGTCTGGGAGAAAATTCATGAGCATTTTAGCCTTCACACAAAGTCGTGTGCTCATCAATTGAGAACCGTGACGTGTGCGGTCTTGCTTGAAGGAAAAACTATTGATGACTATCTGCACAAAATCAAAGGCTATGTCGATGAGCTTGTAGGGTTTGGAATCTCGGTTCGGCATGAAGAATAAGTCGATTCTCTTCTTGAAGGCCTTCCATCAGACTATGCGTCGGTTATCTCTATAATCGAAGGCAATAAACACACTCCATCAATTGCTGAAATTGAGGCCCTGCTTTATGGCCATGAAACTCATCTAAATCGCTACAATAAAGATGCTCGGGTGCTGAGTTCTCCATCCTTGAACTATACTCAATGCTACTCGCACTCTAATTCTTATAAACTTGGTGATTTTACTGGTTCTAAGGGATACTATGGTCGAAATGGTGGTGATCGTAGTGGTTTTCTGATTGTGGTGCTGGTCGTAGCAGTGGTGGACCTGGTAGAGGTCGTCGTGGTGGCAGGTTTGCCAACTTCCAGTGCTAAATCTGTCTTAAGTATGGCCACACTGCTAATGTGTGTCATTTTTTCCCAGACATGAGCTTTCAGCCTCATGAATCCCTTACCTTGTTTGACTCTGCAACACTTCAATCTATTCCTTATTCCTTGGGTTCTGCCAGGACATCCAACACTTGGAACAACCCCAATTCCAAGCCTGTTGCTCAACCTTTTAATCAACCCAGTGCTATGCTTACTAATACTTATGGAAATGGTCACACTAGCTCCACCTGGATTATAGATTCTGGCGCTAGCTTCCATGTGACCAGGGAACCCCAAATCATTAAGCAGTTCACTCACTTTGATGGATCGAACAAATTTTCATAGGCAATGGTCAAGGTTAGAATATATATGGTGTTGGTTCCTCTTCTTTTGTGTCTCCTAATGACTCTCACAAATTATTACATGTTCCTCTAATAAAATTTGTTAAGTATGAGTCAGTTTGCTAAAGATAATTTTGTTTTCTTTGAATTTCATCCTCACTTGTGTCTTGTGAAATCTCAGGAGACCAATATAGTTCTTCTTAAGGGAGTTGTTGGTGCTGATGGCCTCTACTCCTTTCAAAATCTCAGGCTTCAAGACACGTATTCTTTGTTGCTATCCACTTTAGCTTCAACTTCACCTTCCAATCATAGCCGACAGTATAGCTTTTGTTGTAAAATAAAGATTCTACTATTGCTTCCAGTTTTGTTGCTTCTTCTCCTAGCACTGCCAGTCTTTGGCATGCTAGGTTAGGTCATCCTAATGCTCATGTACTGAAACTAGTCTTTAATAGTTGTAACATTTCTCAATCTAATAAAGTTCTTTCAGATTTTTGTTCCTCCTGTTGTATTGGGAAATCTCATAGATTACCATCTCATAGTCCCACTTCTGTTTATTCTCTTTTGAAACTTGTCTTCACAAATTTGTGGGGTCCTTCTTATTTAACTTCCTATGCCGAGTTTAAATACTATGTATCCTTCATTGATGCTTTCTTTAAGTACACTTGGATTTTCCTTATCAAATCTAAAGCTGAAACTATTTTTGTTTTTCAAGCCTTTAAATCTCTAGTTGAAATGCAACCTAATACTAAAATCAAAAGTTCAATCTGATTGGGGGGGGGGGGGGGTGAATACAAACCTTTCTCTACTCTTGTAACCTCCTATGGCATCTCTCACAGGCTAATTTGTCCTCACACTCACCATCAAAATGGTGTAGTTGAAAGAAAACATACACATATAGTTGACTTGGGACTTACATTATTGCATCATGCATCCTTACCCTTATAATTTTGGGATTATGCCTTTACTACTGTTGTCTATTTAATTAATAGACTCCTTACTGCTTCCATTAACTTTGCTATTCCTTTTACTACTCTTTTCAATAAGGATCCTGATTTTAAATTCCTTAAAACCTTTGGTTGTGCTTATTTTCCATTATTGAAACCCTATCATGCATGTAAACACAATTTTTTATCTCAATAATGTCTATTTTTTGGGTATTTTACCTCTCACAAAGGTTACAAATGTTTGTCTTCAACTGGCAGAATTTATGTATCAAAAGATGTCTTGTTCAATGAGTTGAGATTTCCTTATTTTGAATTATTTCCTTCCTCTTCTAATTTTGTAAAAAATCTTGAGTCTTACTTTAGTCTTAATCCTAACATGTCTCCACCATCTATGATGCCTACACCTTTACAATCTCAATTGTCTCCAACTCATTCCTCTTTTGCCCCTCTTGTTCCTCCTTGTTTTTCTCCTCTTCCTATTCACTCTTCTACTGTTTCTATCCCTATATCTCATTCCTTTATTGTTTCTGAGTCTATACCTACTCTTCCTTAATCTTCAGAAGCCATTATTGTTATTGAATTTCTTCTGAGTCTGTTCCAGCACCTAAATCTATTCTTGCCAACATTCATCCTATGCTAACAAGGTCCAAGTTTCGAATTCACAATCCTAGACTACACCCCTCTTCGTTTCTTGTTCATTTTGAACCAAAATCTGTAAAACAAGCCCTGGAAAATGCAGATTCGTTTGCTGCCATGCAACAAGAGTATAATGCTTTGCTGTAAAACAAATCTTAGGATTTAGTCTCTTTACCTTCTGATAGACAAGCTATTGGGTGTAAGTGGGTTTTCAAAGTAAAGGAAAATGTTGATGGTTTTATCAACAAGTTCAAGGCAAGGTTGGTAGCAAAAGGATTTCATCAAGTTCCTAGTTTTGACTTTCATGAAACTTTTCCCCCTATAGTCAAACCTGTTACCATTAGAATTGTTCTCACTCTTTCTCTATCACATGGGTGGAAGTTATTTTAGCTAGATGTGAATAATGTTGTTCTTAATGGGCTTCTTGAAGAATCTTGTTTATGACACAACCTCCTGGATTTGAAGTTGGAAACAAGTCCTTGGTTTACAAGCTTAACAAAGCTCTATATGGCTTGAAACAAGCCCTAAGGCAATGGTGTGATAGGCTAAAGTCTATACTCTACTTCATTTTGATTTTGTGGGAAGCAAATGTGATTCTTCTCTTTTCATCTACAATCATCAGATACATGTGGTTTATCTTTTAGTTTATATGGATGATATCATCATTATTGGAAGTTCTACTTATCTTATTTAGCAGCTCACAACTAACATGCATAATGTTTTTTTTCTCTCAAACAACTTGGTCATTTGGATTATTTCTTGGAGTTAGAGATCAAATATCTACCCAACAATTCTATACTCATGACTCAAAGCAAGTATATCCGTGATTTACTGCACAAAACTCATATGACTGAAGCTCACTCTACTCTTCCCCAATGGTCTCTAATTGCAAACTATCTAGACATAGTGTTGATGTCTTTCATGATCCAACTCTGTTCAGATCAGTGGTTGGTGCCTTGCAATATGCTACTCTTACTAGACTTGAAATTAGCTTTGCTGTCAACAAAGTCTGTCTGTTTATGGCTGCACCTTTGGACTCTCATTGGGCAGTGGTTAAAAGAGTTTTAAGGTACCTTAAGGGTACTTTATTTCATGGGTTATTGTTTCAAGCTGCTCTTATTACACAACCCTTGGTCCTTCGTGCATTATGTGATGCAATTGAGCGTCTGATGTAGATGGCAGGCATTCCACCTCAGAGGCTAATATCTTTCTTGGCCCAAACTTAATATCTTGGTGGTCTCGCATGCAAAAGGTCACAATCAGGTGAAGTACTGAGGCTGAGTATCACAATTTAGCTTAAACTTCTACTGAATTAAATTGGATTCATACTCTTCTAACAGAATTGCAAGTCCCATTCACTACTCTTGTTCTGTTATGTGACAATAAAAGTGTTGTTTCCATTGGTCACAACCCTGTGTTCCATAGTCATACCAAACATATGGAGATTGATGTCTTCTTTGTTAGAGGAAAGATTCTGGCCAAGCAACTTTTTATTGTGCATATCCTAGTCCCAGCTCTGGATTAGTAGGCTAATGTGCTTACTAAACCTCTCTCTTGTGCAAGATTTGTGAAGAGTGTCTCTGAAAACTCTCCCCCTTGAGTTTGAGGGGGGAATTTAGAGTATGTAATTATGTAACTGTGCAAACAGTTTTTTAATAGGATTGCACAATTTTGTAATAGGATCATAAGGGCTGTTAACTTTTGCTAATATCACCTCTTTGTATAAAGTTATTATTGTAAGGGCTATTAGTTTTTGCTAACAACACCACTTTGTGTCAGGCAGTTAGCAAAAGCTAACTGTACCCCTCTTTGTACATATGTTATTTGTACAACTGTTTCTATTAGAGTTAGTTTAGAGGTCTATAAATATCTTCTTTGTAACTAACTCAATTCAACTTTTTCATTCATAAATAATATATTAGGTCTTTCTAGTTTTCTCTCTTTTATTCTTCTCAATTCATCTAATAATTCTCCATGCAAATAGATACATTTATTAAAAAAAATTATCACTTAAATTATCACTACTTAAACCATTTTATTTTATATTTTTGATAAAAAAATTAGATTTATGACATAATTAAATATAATTAAACTAACACATATTTTTATTGGTCTTGATAAATTAATTATATATCTCTTATACATATACAAATAATTGGAGAGAGTATATCGATTAGAAATGTCATTAAACTCTTTTGTTAACATTCCAATTCTATTTTTTATGACAAAAATAATATAACTATAATAATAATATTAAATACGTATAAGTTTTTTTGGCTTTCACAATAATAACTATGTTTGTTGCATATCCTGATGATCTATGGTTGGCATAAAATTATACTAGCTGCCTGTGTATAGACATCATTTCTATTTATTTATCGTGTGGATATAAATAATAGTTATTTGTGTGGATATAAGTGATATTTATTTTAATTAAGTAATACAAAGTTAAATTCTGATTTTTGGTACGGAAGAAATTGTGTTGGAAAGGGGCTGTGTATGCTGACATCTGTGTCATTTCACACTATTTCATATTAATATTATGATAAAAAAATTATTTATATTTATTTACAAAATAATAATAAAAAAAGAAACGGGAAATGAGTGAGTGAACCCTATATGAAGAAGACAGGAGGCACGAGAGAAGAGTGTTGAGTGTAAGTAGCTGCAAACAGCATCATCATCATCGTCATCCTCATCTCAGTCGGTTTCCTATGGGATCGAATTTCGCAGCACAGTTTGGGGCTTTCCTAAATTCCAATTAGGGTTTCCAACTGTTCTTCTCTCCGTTCCGTTCCGTTCTCGTTTCGTCGCGGAATCACAAAACTGAAAACAATCAAACCTGGGGAGTGAAGGTTCTGGGTTCGATCCTCGCTCCTTGTGCTGTTGCCTCGTTCGGTTCTGGCGCTCCGTCATGGCTGATAACATGGAAATCGATACACCCTCCGATTCCCAACCGCTTAAGCCTCGCGATCGAGTCGTTCGGGTAACAATCGTGTTTTTTCCTATTCACCTCCATTTTAATCGAAATTCACACTCTTTGTGGCTTGATCAATGTTTGATTCGCGTTGCATTTGATGAAAGAGTTGTTTGGATTGGTTTATTGGTGGTTTAACTGTTTTGAATTGTTTCTGTCGGTTTGGATTGAATGCTTTTATTCTTCTTCTTGTTAATGGATATTGTTGAGTTTTGAAAATGAGGGTTTGAAGTTTATTTTTTTAATATTGAATTGTGTGTTAATGTGTGGTTTTGGCTCGGTTTGCAGAGGCTTGCCCAGTTTGGTGTTCCTGAGGAGCTGCTCAACCAACCTGGTTTAGTTGCTTTTGTTAAGGATAAGAGGGCGTTGATACCTGAGCTGGTGTCTGTGATATTGCCTACTGATGCGGAAGTGGCGGATGCATGGCAAGCTAAATTGTCTTCTAAGAAGACGGTGGTGGGTGTGATCATGAAGAAGAGGTTTAACGAGAGCATGGCGTGGTTGCAGTGGTTGATGTTTGAGGGCGACCCAGGTGGTGCACTGAGAAGGCTTTCCAAGATGTCTGCTGGGCAGAGGGGTGTATGTGGGTCTGTTTGGGGCAACAGTGATATTGCTTACAGGTGTAGG
Source organism: Glycine tomentella (assembly GCA_007407185.1). NCBI lineage: Eukaryota > Viridiplantae > Streptophyta > Magnoliopsida > Fabales > Fabaceae > Glycine > Glycine tomentella. The sequence continues at coordinate 795,738 of PYAF01003069.1, forward strand.
ACATGTGAGCACGACCCAACATGCGCAATCTGTGTTCCTTGTTTCGAGAATGGGAATCACAAGGGCCATGATTACTTAGTTATATACACGGGTGGCGGTTGCTGTGATTGTGGAGATGTAACAGCATGGAAGCGTGAGGGGTTCTGCTCAATGCATAAGGGCGCTGAGCAGATACAACCACTTCCAGAGGAATTCGCAAACTCTGTTGCTCCTGTGCTTGGTTCCCTTTTCAATTATTGGAAAGTCAAGCTAACATTGGCAAGTGAGTCGGTTATTGAAAAAAACCATGCAGCAAATGAGCTAACTTATGCCGTGGTTGATATGCTTTTAGAATTTTGCAAGCATAGTGAGAGTTTGCTCAGTTTTGTTGCTAGGTTGTTGTTCTCTTCTAATGGTTTAATTAACATGCTGGTGAGAGCTGAGAGGTTCTTAATGGAGGTTGTAGTAAAGAAACTCCATGAGCTACTCCTGAAATTGTTAGGAGACCCAAATTTTAAGTATGATTTTGCTAAAGTTTTTCTCGCTTACTATCCAACTGTCATAAATGAGGCCATTAAAGACAGCAGTGACTCTCCTCTAAAGTACCCGCTACTATCCACGTTCTCTGTACAGATACTTACCGTTCCCACTCTTACCCCACGCCTTGTGAAGGAAATCAACCTACTAACCATGCTGTTGGGATGCTTGGAAAATATTTTCATTTCTTGTTCTGAAGATGGACGCTTACAGGTAATGAGTTTTACATTTTAGGAGACGTGACATTAAGATGTGCCAGAATAATGAGTTCTGTTTGGTTCTTATCCTTTTCAAGTTGTTCTGGTTGTGAAGTTAGTTAAGAATTTTATATTAATGAAATGTAGCTACACTTCTCATTATTTTGTTTTTGATCTTCTCTCATGATGTTTCATTAAAGATATATAGGACCTTTTTGTAGGTTTCCATGTGGGTAGGTTTATACGAGACAACAATACGTGTTATTGAAGATATTCGATTTGTTATGAGCCATGTGGTAGTGCCCAAATATGTAACCAATGATCAGCAAGATATCTCAAGAACATGGATGAGACTTCTTTCCTTTGTACAAGGGATGAACCCTCAAAAGAGAGAAACAGGTCAACATATAGAAGATGAAAATGAAAATGTCCATTTGCCTTTTATTTTAGGGCATTCTATTGCCAATATTCACACTCTATTGGTGGATGGGTCATTTTCTGATGCTAGCAAGGGAGAAATGGATGCAGAAATTGTTTGGAGCTCTAGTAAGAATGATTCAGATGACAGAGATAATCTAAGGCATGCAAAGGTAGGACGTAGATCCGAGGAAAGCTCTGCATGTAATGTGACCAGTGGGAATAGTGCCTTAGCTTGTAGAGAGTTTCATGAGATAAAAGCTGATGATTCTTCTCAGCTGCCTCTTCCACGTTCTGTCACTTGGTTGATATATGAGTGTTTAAGGGCTATTGAGAATTGGTTGAGAGTCAAGAATACCCCTGGTGTAATTCGTAATGCACAATCTCCGAACAGTGGTGCTGTCTGTGATGGCAATTTTTCAGCATTTAAGAGAACAATATCTAAGTTTGGAAGGGGTAGATATACATTTGGTAGGCTTGCAAGTTCAAGTGAAGATCATGGTAAGCAGTGTTCTGAAAATAGTGAAATTGATTCAGAAAATACTTATATTCGTCCCACTTTTGATGATAATGCCATGGAAGAAGATTTCCCCTTGGAATCAGATGGTCCACGTTTTTTATCATTGCCTGATTGGCCACAAATAGTCTATGATGTTAGTTCACAAGATATATCTGTACACATTCCATTACATAGATTGCTTTCCATGCTGTTACAGAAGGCAATGAAAAGATATTTTTGTGAATCTGAACGGTCAGATGTGACTCATGTTTCTTCAGCTAATTCATTGCCGACTAGCTACAATGACTTCTTTGAACAAGCTTTACGAGGAAGTCATCCTTATGGTTTCTCTGCCTATATAATGGAGCATCCATTGCGGATTAGGGCCTTTTGTGCTGAAGTCCACGCTGGAATGTGGCGTAAAAATGGAGATGCTGCTTTATTATCTTGTGAATTGTATAGATCAGTACGCTGGTAAGTCAATTTTATATTACTATATGCTGTTTCTGAGGACTGAAACTCATCCATTTTAGAGATATTTCTCTCTCTGCTTAAATCTCAATAATCCATTACATTATATTATATCAGTTCGTTATTTCGACAGGTCTGAACAATGTCTGGAGCTTGATCTATTTCTTCTTCAGTGTTGTGCTGCACTAGCTCCAGAGGATCTATTTGTCAGTAGACTTTTGGAGCGCTTTGGGTTGTCAAACTACTTATGTCTAAATCTTGAACGGTCTAGCGAGTATGTCCTCTCCAGCAACAAGCAAAATTTTCATGCATATTTGTTTCTCTGAAATGCTTAAATGTGCAGTATTATATGAAGTTAATGGCATGCAAGTTCTTGAACAATATAACTTTTTCTTGGATTGACCATTTTTTGTTGTGGTCCTTCAGCAGCTTCTTAAGTCAGTCTTATGTTATGTTGTTTTGTAGTTCTTATATTAATAACTCTGAATGTGCAAATGTCTTAGAATATGGGTTTGAGCCTAACTCAACCCTACAAAACTGGCTTGTAATGTGAGGGTTGCTCCTCATTTATATTCTATAGTTAGTTTTATCATGTTCCTTTTTTTATGCTTTATGGGTGAGAGTGGGCGTCGGGCTACATCCCAAATTGGGTCACTCTCAAGTCTACACCCCCAAACAATTCTACAATTGGGGATTTTTTTAATTTTATTTTATAATTAATCATGAGCAAATTACAGCAACATCCTCTGAGGTTTCATGTAATCACGTAATTATACCCTTCTTTTCTAACCATTACTTTCCCCTTCCTTGTAGGGGTGTTAAGTGTAAGATTTGAGATGTCAGTGTAATGTTTTCAAACATATAAGGGGGTGTTAGTGTAACCTTTTCAAACTTAAAGGGGTGTTACATTATGTGTAATTTGATAAAAGTTTGGGGCTGTTGCTGTAATTTACTCATTAATCATATATTATTATACTATTATTTTTTTTGGTAAGGATATATTATACTATTATAAAACTTTAAAGTATTTTATAATATTTAAGAATATAGAAAATATTAATACATAATTATATATTTTAATAATTTACAAGTGTATAAACAAAATATATAAATAAAATGTAATAACTAAATAAAAGTAATATAATAATAAGATATATATATATATAAATAAGTAGAAATAATATTAAACAAATATAACTGTTATATAATAGAAACTCCATTAAAAATTCAGAATTCAGAATAGCAGCCTTCCCGTTATAGCATTTTTGGTGGTGGTCGCTATCTGCTATTGACTACTATATTTTTTTTTTTTCCATGTTTTTGACTGAGAGAAAAATGTTTATTAATGCTGTGCCTGGGATATGTAGTGATTTGGTGTCTGTGACTGGGGGTAAATGTCAAAAAAAATTTCGGAGAGAATTTCTTGCTGTTACCTTTATGAAGATAAGGTAGTCTTAACTATGTTCTTAAAAGGCTTCTTTATTGGGGATTCATAGACATTGATGAGCTTTACTCCATTTTTATTCTCCTTTAAATTTGTTTTGTTATTCCATCTCTCTCTCTCTCTATAGGGTATCTTATCATTTTCTCCTGTACTCATTCATCACTTTTAAGAATTTCTGTTCTATAGAGGGGAGAAAAAAAGAGAATAAGAAATGCAATCTTACAATCCATGCACTCTTCACTATGTCATGCTGATCTGATCGAATTGGATGCTGGTCTAATAATTATTTATATGATTTGTACAATACATTGCAAATGGTTACTTGTACTAGTAACATTTGATCTTTTCATGCATAATGGATACTAGTATATTAAAACTGTCCAACAATTACTGGTGTTGATATTATCTTATTATGTTTCTCACCTGTTGGTGAATGTCAAATTTACTTTCCATATGGAGACAGGGACATCTGCTGATTTATGTTTCATTTTGATGCAAGATTTTTCTTTTTGTCTTGTTCCCATGCTCTTGCATGATTTGCTTCTCTACCTTGTTTAAGAATGAATGCTATGTTATTTTCAGATATGAACCTGTTTTAGTCCAGGAAATGCTTACTCTTATTATTCAGATAGTAAAAGAACGACGCTTTAGTGGGCTAACTACTGCTGAATGTTTGAAAAGAGAACTAATTTATAAGTTATCCATTGGTGATGCCACTCATAGTCATTTGGTTAAGTCTCTTCCTCGTGATCTCTCCAAGTTTGAACAACTTCAAGACATCTTGGATACAGTTGCTGTTTATTCCAAACCATCTGGATGTAATCAGGTTTGTCCCACTCTTGAAAAAAATGATCTCTTTCTTTTGTTAGCCTGTGTTTACCAAGATTTTTATCTGTTATGTTAGGGTATGTTTTCTTTGCGATGGCCATTTTGGAAAGAATTGGATTTGTATCATCCACGGTGGAATTCAAAGGATTTACAAGTTGCTGAAGAAAGATACTTGCGCTTCTGCAGTGTCTCTGCACTAACCACCCAATTGCCCCAGTGGACCAAAATTCATCCTCCTCTAAGGGGGATAGCTAGAGTAGCCACTTGCAAAGTTGTTCTACATATTATCCGTGCTGCGCTATTTTATGCTGTTTTCACTTTTAAATCATCTGAATCTCGTGCTCCTGATAGCGTTCTTCTACCTGCTCTACATTTACTGTCATTATCATTAGATATCTGTTTTCAACAGAAAGAATCTAGTGAGAATACTTGCCATGATGTGTCACATCTTCCCATAATTGCCCTCTCTGGAGAAATAATTGAGAGTTCTTTTGGTGAACAAAGCTTGTTGTCACTTCTTGTTTTATTGATGGAAATGCACAGGAAGGAAAATGTCGACAACTTTGTGGAAGCAGGTGGTTGTAGTCTATATACTCTGATTGAAAGCTTACTGAAGAAATTTGCTGAGATTGACAACAGATGCATGACCAAGTTGCAAAAACTTGCTCCTGAAGTGGTCAGTCATATTTCTGAATGTGTTCCAACCAGAGACTCAAGTGTCTCATCGTTGGCTTCTGATAGTGAGAAACGCAAGGCAAAAGCTCGAGAGAGGCAGGCTGCAATAATGGTAGGCTATTGTGTTTTCATTCTGTTTTAGTCAATGATAATAAAGAAATGTTATATTCTGTTATCTGTCCTTTGCATGATTTATTGCTATTTGGATGAAAGACTAATCTGAGACATGATGCTTATTATCAGAATATTTAAATTCTAGAATACTGTGAAAGACACATGCTTTTCATATCTTCCAGGTGCTTATTTTATATGCTAAGGAAGCCATATGGTTGCAAATATTCTCAATTGAGCTAAACATGCTTTAATATGTTTTTTCATCTAGAAACCTTGATCTGTTCTGTTGCGTCCATTTATTTGTTTTCACCATTTGATCTTGTTTACTTTCCTTATAATGTAGGAAAAAATGAGAGCCCAACAGTCTAAATTCTTGGCCAGCATTGATTCCACTGTTGATGATGGTTCACAACTTGGTCATGAAGGTGACTTAGACACTGAGCAAGATGTAGAAGAATCCAATTCTAAACAAGTTGTTTGCTCCCTTTGTCATGACCACAATTCAAAACATCCTATCTCTTTTTTGATTCTTCTTCAGGTATATATATATGGCAGTAGCATACCTGCTGTAAGCTAGATCAAGCATAGGTTCTAGTTTGTTGGATTGCATTTTTTTAAAATTTTATTTACTCTTGATTGATACATTTTTTTTTGTGTACAAGAAATCTAGGCTCGTGAGTTCTGTTGACAGGGGTCCCCCATCATGGGCCCAACTTTGCCGATCAGATAAAGATCGGACACCTATCATCAACACCAACGAGACGGATACATTGCCTATTAACTGTAATTCAGTTAGTTTGGGATCAACTTCATCTTCCCACTTAAGTCAATTTGTTCAGAATGCTGTGAAAGAATTAGCTTCTTGTGGGAAACCTGGGGAAGTTCTCACTTTTCTGCAATATGTCAAGAATAAGTTCCCAGCTTTGTCAAATTTTCAGCTCCCAGACACGTATTATCATGAAAAAGAAAATACACCATATACTTTTGAGACTTTAGAACAGGGTATGTACTTCTCCATGCGTGATGAAATGCATGATCTTATGTTATCTTCGAATTTGTTGGATGAGGATGAGAAAGTTTCAATTGCGGGAGGGAATTCAAATCTTATAATAGACACTGGATCTGTATTGCTTGGGAAATATACAGCCGATCTTGTGCAAGAGATGTCAGAAGTTTCTTCTGTGTCTGAAAATTCTTCTAATGAGTCTGCTTCTGTAGAATCAACATCACAGCATCCAGCATATGATGGATTTGGCCCTACAGATTGCGATGGAGTTCATCTTTCTTCCTGTGGGCATGCAGTACATCAAGGATGTCTTGATCGATATTTATCTTCATTAAAGGAAAGGTATGTTTAAGTTAGAGTTATCAGTGTAGCTTTATGTGTTGTGTTTATTATCTTTGAATACCTTTCCTAGTTGCTATACCTGAATTTATAGCATTTGAAATTCCTATTTTCAGTTTTAACTTTGCTGTTATGTCCTGAATGTTCTTTCCAGATTGTTAGAAATATATTATAAAGCTACTCATGTGTCTCCTTGCTTGAGCTAGCTTTTTTTTGGGGTTGAGTTATGCTTGGTCCATTTTTAATATTGTCTCAAAGCCTACCTATATAGATTTCAGAGAAGGATTTGAGGACAAAACTGCTATAACTCATTTAATTCTAACAAGCATTTTTTGAGTGTTGTGTGTGATGCCCTTGGACCAGCGTTTGTTAACTGGTTTAACTGGTTTGGTAGAAGTGAATAAGCCAAGTTTATGTAGAAAGGTGTTTTGTGTGCTATACTTAGGTACATATGATACACAATTTTTAGAATTTTTTGGGAGAATTTGGTTTGATAGCAGCTTCTTTGGGATATAAGATAATGCATTGGGCCTCTATCTACTTGGTGGTGTAGAGTTCATATGTTTTTTTTTTTTTTTCTCTTTTTAGAGTGGTATCCCATACAGATATGTTAAGAGATTAGGACCACTAAGTGGTAGCTTCATTATTGTTTTTTTCTTTTTGTTTTCTTTTATTTGTATTTTCATTTTTTTAAGGAGGATCAATTATTGTAAATTTGCAATATCTGTTTTAACTAATCTTTTCTCTAGTCCTGGGATCCCTTGTTGGTATGCTGTCTGTTAAGTCATTATAAGTTCTCACTGATATTCTCAGTTTGGCCTGGCCTTGGAATGGAGGGAGCCTCCCTCACCGTAAACTTTCATGTACCCAACTACAAATTTTTTTTGGAAATGTTAAGTTCAGTCATTATTTTTACATATGATTTAGTTCTTCAATGAAATCAAGTCTGATTAACCTAAATGGCATTATGGCACACATATACACAATACAGAAATGGTTAATATGCAATGAGTAGATGGTCAAGCTTTCTTGATGTGGAGTAACTATTATTGTTATTGTAACTGGACAGATCTGTCAGAAGAATTGTTTTTGAAGGAGGACATATTGTTGACCCAGATCAGGTTTTCTAATTTATTTATTTTTCCTTTTGTTATGACACCTTTATAATCTTTTCACTCTCTTTTTGAACGTTCATTCTTTTTTTCAAGGGAGAGTTTCTCTGCCCAGTGTGCCGCAGACTTGCAAATTGTGTCTTGCCAACTTTACCTGGAGAATTACAGAAGCCTTTTAAGCAGTCTACCATCTTCAGTACTAGTTCAACAAATATTGCCCCTCCCTTAGCTGAATTGAGTGAATTGACTTATTCACTTCGCCTCCATCTAGGCTTAAAGCTTCTGCGATCTGCTGCCAACGCAGTTGGGAAGGATAAATTCCTAAATGCTATTCCTTTGCATCACATTGATAGAACTAGAACAAATCTTGAAAAGTTCATATGGGGGCTTTCTAAAATGTATTCCCCTTGCAAAGAAGAAAAACTATCAAGATTTTCCAGACTAAACCAGTCAATGCTGATGTGGGACACTCTCAAGTACTCTTTGACATCAATGGAGATTGCTGCACGGTGTGGAAAGACTTCTTTTACTCCAAACTTTACTCTTAGTGCATTGTATGAAGAACTCAAATCTTCAAGTGGCTTTATATTATCCCTGATGCTCAAATTTGTTCAAAAGACACGAAGTAATAATTCTCTTCATGTGCTACAAAGATTTAGAGGTGTTCAACTCTTGGCAGAATCAATTTGTTCTGGGGTTTCCCTGAATTACGCAAATAATGACGAGTCTGGGAGAGGTACAACTTTTGTTCTTAGTTCTGTTTTTATTGTTTCAAACACAATGATATACTAACTTATTAGTATATTTTAATTTTATACTACTTTACTTTTAATATTAGCTTTTCAATATGGAAGTTGTAGATTATCACTTAATGATATGCTGTTGTCAAACAGATTGCAAATGAAATCCTATTCACATATGATAGGATTTTTTTTATATAAATTTATCGGTTTTTTATAGGTTAGTTTTTTCCTCATTGGAAATTTGTTAGGCTTCAAAGTTCTTTACTAGTGTGTAAAAATTAAAAGGCTCTCAACTTTATAAACTTAAAATTGATAATAGGTATTGGATTGGATACTTTAAATGAGAGGCTACTTTGCATCTGAACTCCTACTTTAATTACTTAATGCTAATAGTAGTTATGATCCATTTATTTGTGCACATTGTGTGCAATCTACAATTCTACATGCTATTAATTTGCTTGAACATATTCCCGAGTTTATTTAATTGTACGGTAAGGTAATTTTTGAACCACTGATAAAATGAAATGAAATGATTCTGTTTTGCTCTCCTTGGTTGCTTCCTTAATATTAAAAAAAATAACGTACCACTCTTGTTCCACTCATTCTAACATGCCTACCGAATGCGACCTAAGTGTTTTATCTGTTACTGATTGTTCCATTTCACATCTCCTGTATATCCACAGGTGATATGTTTAGTATCTTAAAGCAAATTGAAATGGACTTGTCAAACACCAGCATTAGCTTTTGGAGTCAGGCTTCAGATCCTGTACTCTTCCATGATCCTTTCTCAACATTGATGTGGGTTCTTTTTTGTCTACCACACCCATTTTTGTCATGTGAAGAATCCTTGTTATCCCTAGTGCATGTTTTCTATATAGTAGCCGTAACCCAGGTTGGTCACCTTGCTTCCAACTTAATTAAATCTTATGTTCTCGTCAGGTGTCTATTTCTTGATCATTTTCCTTTGAATACAGGCTATAATTTTGTATTATGAGAAATCTAAGGATAAACCATCAAGGGAATCAGCTCTTTCAGATTGTCTGATTACTGACATATATAACGTTATGGATGAGTCTGGATATGCCCAACAGTACTTTGTGTCAAATTATTTTGACCCTAATGTTGATATTAAAAACGCGATTCAGAAGTTTACTTTTCCTTACTTGAGAAGATGTGCGTTGTTGTGGAAGATACTCTATTCTTCTATCCCAGCACCATTCTGTGATGAGGAAAATATATTGGATAGATCATGGAATGCCCCAAAGGACATAATGGACAGGGCCAATATTGAGATATTTGAGGTCGCTAAAATTCAAGAGCTCGAGAAAATGTTTAAAATTCCCTCTCTTGATGTGGTTCTCAAGGATGAACTTTCAAGATCTACAGTTTCTATTTGGTGCCATCATTTTTGCAAGGAATTTGACTTGCGCAGAATTCAACAAAATATGCATGTAACACCTGCTGTTCCATTTGAGTTAATGAGATTGCCCAATGTTTATCAGGATCTTTTGCAGAGGTACTTTTAATTATTCTATTGTGTTATGCAAAGGTACTATATTACTATTTTTTTATAATCTTACAACATCCACACAAGCAGGTGTATCAAACAGCGCTGCCCTGAATGCAAATCAGTTCTTGATGACCCTGCTTTGTGCCTACTGTGTGGTAAATTGTGCTCTCCAAGTTGCAAATCATGCTGCAGGTTCATCTCCTACCAATTTCATCATTGATTTTAATGTTTTGTCTCTGATTCTTAAGTTGTAATTATATAATGACAGGATAGATTTTAATTTTTTACCTGGGTTCAGATCCAACCGAACTACTTTCTCCAGTTTTTACAGATTTATTCCCTTGACCATCTCTTATCTTAGAATTGAAGTTTTCTTTTATTTTTTATTAGGTCTTTTAGTGTTCACGCTACTCTCTAAACTACATTAAACAAATGTTGTCAGTTAGTAGACCATGGTCTGTGGCGTTAATTGATATTTCAAATTGATGACAATCCGCAAAAAATGACATTTGATTGTTATAGGTGTGAGTTCCATTTATCAGTGATGGTTTTTTTGGTTGGGAGTTGCAGACTAATTATGGAATTAAAAATTAGGTGTTCATGATGAAACAGTGTTAAGAAGATTAGGAGCTTGATGGCATTCTAATTTGGTTTTGTTGTCACTATTCTTTTTCTTGTGGACCCAATGAAGAGGACAAGATGATTAGATCTTTCTCCTTTAATATCTAATGACTGCTTTACATAGATTGTAAAAGTAATTTGTTCTAACGTAAATGTTTTTTTGAGAACTAAGTCATTGTGCAGCTTGATGTAACTTCCAATACATAATGTAGTCTTGTGATTTATGCATATGTTGCATAACAATATAACAGTCAAATTAGGAGAGTTAGCTGGTGCAGAACATCAGTACTTTTGCTCAATTTTTTCTCTGTTTTGGGTCTTATTTTGGAGCAGATATTTTCATTTGACCATGGTTCTTTCATATTTCTCATGCTTTTGTTTATTTATGTGAATTTGAAAGGATTCTTATTTTTTTTAACATCTTAAGGGAAAGTGGATGCCAAACTCATGCTGTAACTTGTGGAGCTGGTACTGGAGTGTTTCTGTTGATTAAGGTATCATGTTCTTCTCAAACTTGATTGAGTTTTCAATCACTTGTCTGCTTAGGTTGTATTGCTCTTTTTTAGTTTCCTTTATTTTGTCCTTTGAATCTTGTTTGAGATATCTTGACCAGCGTTCGTCCTCTCTTTTTTTATTGACTAATTAGTTCTTTGCTCCGATACTAGAGTAATAATGAGTCGTGTTTGTACTGACAGAGAACAACAATCCTACTACAGAGATCTGCACGTCAAGCCCCCTGGCCCTCTCCTTACCTAGATGCTTTTGGTGAGGAGGTAAGTTTCCCTTTGGCAGCTTTTCTAACATACATAACATTATTCTGGTTTTTTTTCTTTCACCTAGAAGCTGATAGAACCCAGGAAGTTATATAATATAATTATTTAAAAAGCAGTTATAGAATTAGTTAGGTGGTTATTGTAGTAAGGTTAGGCTCTTGGCTCAAATAGTAAGGTGATAGAAGGGAAGTTCATTCTAATTGTTTGCTTTAGGGAATTGAGCAATAGCTCAGTTGGAGAAAAGGGAAGCCCGACTGGGAAACCATTGGAAGGAAAATTGTCTCCGTTTTTTCTGTTCACATTTCCTTCACCAATAATACATTCATTAGAGTTTAAAACATTAGAATATTATGATTCTTAATTGTTTAACTGACTGTGCTTATACTAGCTGACTAGCTGTATTTTATGCTAGTACTCTTGACCTATATTATTAGCATAAATAGTATTGTGTTAGTGGTTAAACACCTTATTTCATTATAAATATTATCAATTATTCAGATTCCGTCTCCTCTGTTTTTCCAAACCAATACATATAATTTCATCAAAGTAAATGGTTCCTTGGCATTCATGATTGCTTGTATTGGAATTCTATATAAGCTATCAGGATCTAGGCACTTGATATGTAACTGAAGTTAGAAGTTCAAATTTATCGTATTTCCTGTTCTTTAAATTTCTCTTATTTGTAATTTTTAATGTTCTTTACTTCAGGATTTTGAAATGCATCGAGGCAAGCCACTTTACCTGAATGAGGAACGCTATGCTGCTTTAACTTATATGGTAAGGAAATATTCTGTCTTTATCTGTTATCTTTCTTTCAATTTTCTTATATAAATTAATATTTTAAACAATGATTTTTTATCTGCTTAGGTCGCTTCTCATGGTCTGGACCGGAGTTCCAGGGTTCTTGGTCAGACCACTATTGGTTCCTTCTTCCTGGTTTAGTTCAAATTCTACATGTTTATTTAGTGTGAAGGTCTGACATTTGAATTAGCATAGCTTCTATGATTGCTTTCTTTTTCTTGTATGTTATTTGCTGATCACTGTGCTGGTGACCTTGTGCATGCATGTTTTACTGGACAGATCTCTGGAGGGTGGAAATCAGTTCTACATATGCTAATTTATCATGTAATACACTCCTCTGACTACAGAAGATCACTAGTCCATACTGTGTCTTAAGGCGTGCATGCGATGATTGAATATTATTTGTATCAATTTCAATGTCATTTTTACCATTGGAAGGATGTTCTTGGATAGTAATGATTAGGAAAATAATGAGATTTTCTTTGACAATGGGCAAGGGCTAATAGTTGGGGGACTTTCCTGTACAGACTGCTTGTTTATGACACCAATTAATTCGAAATCAGTATGATTTAGATCAGGAAAGATGGAATGCACAAACCCAATGATCCTCATGTCCCTAGAAATCATGGATAGATACTATTTTAGTTAATTAGGAGTCTGTTAGTGAAGGAGTTAGGTTAGTTAGGTGGGCTGGGATAGTAGAAGAAATTAGGCATATTGCCTATAAATAAGTGGGGGAGGTTGAGAGAGATCTTTCTTGTCATTTGGGAAAGGATGAACTCCTAAAGTGAGGAGAGGGGAGAGTCCTGGTCTCTCAAATATCCAGGGAAATCATTCATCTTGCAACTTATTCAATTCCGTGATGCGTGTAGTACTGTAGTTAGGGTGTAACTTGTACATTCTAAACCTTTTCTTTAGAGCTTCCCACAAATATTAGGTCTGATTCTGACAGTAAAGTGTATTAATCTCCAGCCACTTTTCTTTTCCACACTCTAGAATCATTTGGGGCTGTAAATAAATTTCCCTCTACTGTATTTGAACAAAACATGAATCTTTTCTTATATTTAGTCCTCATTTATTGATTTGGTATACACCTGTAGAATACAGATGTCCTTGTTTTGAGACTTAAGTTGTATTTTTTATTGTCCCTTTATAATTTTTATTTATTTTTTTAATATTCACTTTTTACTTAGCACTGAAGTAAAGTAGTACTCGAATTTTATGAGTTTATACTTACAAAGTTATCTCTTTTTACACATCATTAGATTGATACAGTAAAGATTTTAAACTTGGCTCCTGTCGGAGAATCTACCTGCTGGTAATGGCTGTACAGATTCTCCTGATGCTGACATAGCTGCAAGCTTTCTTCTGCTCCATGCCTTTCCATAAAGTACATTTCCAATGAAGTAGGTGCACATGTGTACATATATCGTCATACTAGTGAGAGGAGCAATTGATTCAAGGTATAGTTTGTGGAATTAGGGGCTTATCAGTGGTTTAGGATGTCTGAAGACAATAATGTTGGTTCTGTATCCCTTCCTGTCCGTTTCTTTAGTTGGGCCATCCCCTCTGCCCAGGTAGAGGAAGCAGGATAATCCCCTAGGGCATATTGTATAAAAGGTATATATACATACTGATTTTTACTGTCAATATATGTTTGCTTTTTAGTATATTTCAGCAACAGTGCTAATAGACTAATAGTAAAATTTGGGCTGTTCATTTTCAAGTGTCGCTGTGATAATATTGGTCAATTAGGTAATTGATTGTATTGGAATGTAAGACTAGATGGCAAGTGTATGTTTATCTGCTGATTAAAAAAAAGTGTATGTTTATCTATTATCTGGCCATTGTTGGAACGCCCTTTGAATTATCCTAGTGTTGAGTGGGTGGATGTTGCGAAGGAAATGGATTTTTTTTTTTTCAGTTTGAGCTTTCTCATAAGTTTGTGGAATTGCTTATTTGAATCAGAAAAGAACCGCACCGTAAATAAAGTGATAATATGAAATATTAGTAGTGAAACTCAATTAGATTCATTTGTTCAAAATAAACCCGGATGGAGTAGAATTTAACACCTTTCTCTTGACATCACGAGTTAGTTAAGAGAGAAAAAAACGGGAGGTTTAAAAATGAGTACTGATGATTAGGGCTATACTATGTTCAAATGCTTTGTCAAATTTAATTTCTGTATTCTATTTGAGTTTCCCTACTACGGTGCACGAGAGGGTTTGCTGAAAGTAAAATTAAAGGTTAGAGTTCAAAATGAGTTGAAGTGACAGGTGGGGAGAGTGTAGCATTAGATTTTTCTTTGCATGCTTATTCTGAAATTTATTTATTTACTTTCGCATTTGTTTGACGATTGTGTTTTCATTTTTACAAGGTCTATCACCTTATGTTTTAAAAATTGGTTCGGATGAGTCGATCCAACCGGTTGGACTAAGAATTGTTGACGAGCTTCTCATTGAACTCGGTTTGAATCGGCCAGTTTTGTTGTCTAATTGGTAAACCGGTCTTAGCTGGTTGAAGAATTGAACTAATATTTTTTTTAAAATGCAAAATTTTATGAAAATACAACAAAAATGATATACCGATTACCTATAAGAATTGAAAGACCTAAAAATTATTCTAAACTCACTACTAAATTATTATGATTAATTATGTATGAGATGGTATCATGTTATTAATTAACTAATGACGACAGTGATTCAACACATTTTTTTAATATATTAGATATCTAAGGCTACACAATAATTTATTAGGTATTCAAAATAAAAATTGATAATTTATTTGGTGATCTACAAATATATTAACTATTGCTTTAGTTCTTGTAATTTTTTGTTTACTCTATAATATTTTATTATATTTTAATATTAATTATAAAAAAACTGAAAAAAAAACAATTAAATGTTCATCATGTAATCATTTTTTTTTTTAACAAAGACCAATGTCAGGACTCAGGAGAACAAAAATAGATAACTTGGAATTTGCCGGGATGAAAGACATTTTCTTTTGCAAGAACTAAAAAAAACATTTATATACAAGGAACAAGATATTTAAAATTTATATACATTATTTATTTATTTATTTATTGATATTTTGTTGTGTCTTACAAGTTTGCTAATACTAAATTTTTATCTTACATTTATTTTAATAGATTATTTATTTCATAATGTTGTTAGATCTTTACTGTTTTTAGATATATTTTTAGAAATATTATTTATTTACAAGAGCCCAAATACGTATATTAATGTTGATAATGAAAAGTTGAATCTAATGGCTATTTAGTGTTGGTCTCGAGGTTAAACATTAAAAGAGACTAACACTTAACCTTTTTTACTGGACTAACAGTCTCCTTTTTTTTGCATCTTTTTCTCCGTTAAGCCACCTGTTCCTCTTCCTACATGTAACCATCTATCGCCCAGACAAAACCATTGAAGGGTGAGTAGTTGATATCTTTTTTGTACATATTTGATTGACAGCTAGCTTTTGTTGGATGACTGTATTTATGACTTGATTACATACTTTTATAATGTACTTGGGACTTTATGATATACTTCTCATGATGATATATATTTTATTTAAAGGTCATTCGTTGTATAAGTAATTTAATTCACAACAGGATTTATTTATTGTTATTTATTCAATGTGAAAGAGGAAAAAATATTTATAATTTTAGTTAGTGATAAAAAAATTAAAAACAAGTCCAAATAAATTTATTTCAAATTCTGTTTTATAGGAAAAAATCAATGTGATTGTGTATCACAATCAGATTAAAATATTTTAATCACAAAAGAAGAAAAGCTTACAAACCACTTTTGTACATAATTATAATATATCAAATAAATATAGTTAAATTCTCAGGTCACCACACTGGAAGACCACACTGTCTTCCAGCTCTGTACAATACTACTGGTAACTAAATAGACTCAATTTTCTATATAAAAAAAAGTCAAACAGACAAACAAATCCATATTTAAATTATTTATTAATACTAAAATTTAATTAAATTTTCTCTTTAAAATCATTCAACCACTTATTCAAAATTAGTAAAAGGAATGTCTTAAAAATTAAATGAGATAAGAGGTTAAGAAAAATTCCTTAAAACGCTCCGTTCAAGGAAGAACTTCTAAAAATACTTTTGATGAAGAATAGGATTTAAAAATGCTCTCGTTCACTATAGTTATTCCAATTTTTATATAGAGAAGATTATTTGGCTAAATTACTCTTTTATCATTCTATTTTTTAATTTGTTCAACTTGTTGGCCACTCTAGTATTAAAACGTTCAATGTGGTTGATTGCCAAAATATATGTAATGTAGTCTTTTCCATTTGTTTTCTTATCAACGACAACGATGTTAGCCTAGTCCTATGTGACAGTGACGCGATTATTTTTCAATGGACTAGACTAATGTTGTTAGTGAGAAAATTGACAAAAATAATCACTTAATTTGGTAATTAGAAGGTAATATTGAACAATATAATAATAAAGAGACCAAATTAAATAAATTTTAAAAGAAAAAAAAGGTTAAAAAGAGTAATGCAACTTAATTATTTTTTATTATAAATTATATATATATATATCCTAAAATAAAAAAATATATATTTTCATTTTAATATTTACAAAACATTTTCATTATGACTTTCTCTTCTTTTATTATTAATGTGTATTTTTCTTTTTGATGAGAATTTGTTTTAACTACAAAAGAAAATCAATCATGATCAACATCAACAACACCTTTAAACAAAACTAATTAGAATCAGTAAAAGATGAACTCAATAATAGATACGAGAAGATTAAAAAAAAGGAAATAAGATAAAAGAAAAGAAAGAAGGGGGAGATGAAGAGAAAAAAGATTATAAATAGATCCTCTGGAATATAGAAATAACAATGGTCTAGACTTCTACCAAACTTATATCTTTTTTCCATTTCGTTCTAAGACATACTATTCGTCAATCTATATCTCATTTCATTAAGTTTTGTTTAATTATTTTTCCCAAGTAAGTTGCGCTCTACCTTTACCTCTTCTGACGTTGAACTCTTGGTAACAAATTTTTTGTTCTTATGGGAGCATCTAGGAGTCGTCTCATTAAGTTTCCAAATCACCTCAATTTATGTTCCCTCATCTTTTCACCCACCGGTACTATTGTTATCTTTCGTTGAATATTTTCATTTTTTATCTTATCCATCTTCGTATAATTACATATCAACCTTAACATCCTTATTTCTACTACCCCTATTTTATCCTCATGTTGTCTATATGCTGGCAAACATTCAGTTCCATATAATATCGCAAGTCTTACAGTTGTTCTATAAAATTTTCCTTTTAGTTTAAGGGAAATTTTGTGGTCTCACAACAACCCAGATGCATTTCGTCATTTAATCCATATGCTCTAATTCTATTATTTATATCCTCATCAATCTCTCAACTTTTTTGCAAAATTGATCTCAGTTATCTAAAAACATCTTTCTTGACTATCTTTTGACCAAGTATATGCATGAGGTCTTGATCATTATCTCTTACCAATAAAAACTCACATTTCATATACTCAATCTTACTCTGACTTAATGTGAATACTTTAAACTTCAAAGTGTTTCTCCACAATTCAAGTTTTCTATTAACAATGTCTTTTGGTCTCATCAATAAGCACAATATCATTTGTAAAAAACATACACCACGACAGTTCCTCTTGAATATCTTTAGTTAGTTCATCCATCAATAAGGCAAAGAGATAAGACTACGAGCCAAACTTTAGTGTACACATACCGTGATAGAAAAATAACTTCATGTTACATTACAAACTTTCACACGTGATAGTCCCATCATGCTTAAAAAAACTTAATCATGATATTTTAATTAATTAAAAATCTAATGTTTTTTTTGTCGGCAAAAATATATATATGAAGAAAAGGATAGATACAAGAATATGAAAAACAAAACAGTCCATGAGATCCAAACCAACATATGACAACCTAATACATAGAAGACATGAATTAAAGTGCCATAGATAGGATGAACTTTAAACCCCCAAAACAGGTGAGTGGTAATTTTACACCCTCCCTTGATTACAAAATATAGCCTTAAGATTGCAAGACCAAACGTGGAAAGGCATATGAAAGCCTTTCTCCAAGTTTTTAATCCATGACCAATAGAAAAAAAGAGCATTGTCCATCAGCTTTTGGCTATTGAAGCTCCCATTTTGGAAAATGATACAGTTTTTGTGCCCCCATATAGTCCATGTCAAAGCTAGCCACCAGATATGTCATCTTTGCAAACATAACCCAATGTGGAAATATAGAGAATGTTGACTAAAGTGATCAATCGGATGTAGGGGTGGAACACTTCGAATAGATAACCAAGACCTTGTTTCCCACCATAACGGCCTGATTTTATCGCAATTGAAGAACAAGTGAGCCGCATCCTCATTAGAGGACTTGCAAAAAGGACAGGACATATCAACAATATCCACATTCCTTTTGTTTAAGTTCAGCTTCGTAGATAGTCTATCCCCAAATAATCTCCAAGCAAAGCAGGACACTTTACTAGGAACTTTAATTTTCCATAATTCCTTAAAGGCATGGCATGTTGTTGTCTGGTCCCTACAAAGGAAATTGCATGCAGTCCTCACTGTGTATTTTCCAGGTATAACATCCTCCCAAAGCCAAGAGACTTGCTGTTGTGGCCGAATATTAGAGTGCTGGATATCTTCCATAAATTTAACAGCAAATTCCACCTCCCCTTCCAAAAAAAAACCTTCTTCGGCTAAGCTGTCACTCCCACACCTGCTGAGAATGTTTACCCATGTGACAAATGTATTGTTGTTGGTGGTGGGATAGCTGGTACATTCTTGGATATTTATCTCTCAAACATAACCCTTCATTCTTCCACCCATCCTCCCAAAACAGCATCCTTGAACCACAACCCAACAACCATTTCTTTCCACTAAAGAGCCCACTTCCACCTTTAGATGCACAACAGATGGAGCTGAGATCCCTCCACCAAATTGATTCTGAACTATACCTTCTAGACAACTCCAAATTCCTCCAACCACCATATTTCGAAATCAGGACTCGTGCCCAAAGCTCATCCTGCTGATGAAATAAGTTCCATACCCATTCCAGACCCCCACAATCAGTAGATTGGCACAATAGCTCCCGGCTGACCCAAGCATTTTTCTTTTGGTCTTCATTATCACCCCATAAAAACTTTCTTTGAATTCTTACCAATCTATCAATAACCTTCTTTGGAACCTTGAAAAAGGAGAGAAGGAAGATAAGTAACAAGTTAAGGACAGATTTGATCAAAGTAACCCGCCCCCAAAAGATAAATGCTTATGTTTCCAGCTAGCCAGTTTGCTATCACACTTCTTGATTAAAGGGGCCCAGGTTGTAGCGTGCCTACGATTTGCCCCAATAGGAACACCCAAATATGAGAAAGGAAAAGCCATCTTCCTGTAATTTAGATATACAACGGCATCACTACCCCACTGTTCATTCCTGCCAAATACCCCGAAGCTGCTCTTAGCAAAATTAATTTTCAGGCTCGATAATAGTTCAAAGGTCCTTAGCATGACCTTGATGGATAAGACATTTTTCGCTGACGCTGCTCCAAAAAATATAGTATCATCACCATATTGTAAAATGCTGATTTCAACCAAAATTCATCCCCACCTTATATCCCTCAAACAGCTCCTTATGTTATGCTTCTCGCATCAAACCAATGAGGCCCTCAGCTACAATATTAAACAAGAGAGGGGCTAAAAGGTCTCCTTGTCTGAGGTCACGCTGTGGGATAAATTCCTCAGATAGACTTCCATTAACTAGAACGGAGATAGAAGCTGATTTAAAGCAGCCTTCTATCCAAGTAATCCACTTGGGATCAAAGCCCATGCGAGTCAGCATGTAAAACAGAAAATCCCAGCTAACTGAGTCATATGCCTTTTCATAATCCACCTTAAACACAAGACAACTTCCATTAGTCCTTTTAGCCTCATCCACCACCTCATTTGCTATAAGCACACTATGTAATAGGTGCCTCCCTTCAATGAAAGCAGATTGGCGCTGATCAATGATGGAAGGTAGAACCTTGTTCAACCTAGTCGATAAGATTTTGGCCACAATCTTATACACACATCCCAATAAGGAAATAGGCTTGTAATCATTTAAACCCTATGGGGCCAAACCTTTAGGGATCAAAGCTATAAATGATGCATTTCCACCCTTAGGAAACGTGCCATTTACATGGAACTCATCCAAAAACCGTAGGAAGTCAGGTTTGAGTACATCCCAGAAAGCTTTAATAAATTTGAAATTAACCCCATCAGGCCCAGGGCTCTTCTCACACCCACAAGCCCACACAGCCTCCCTCACCTCCAACTCACCAAATCGGGCTAAAAGAAGATCATTGTGCTGTTGTTCAATGGAATTAAAAGCAACCCCATCCAACTTAGGTCTTGCCCAATCTGATTCTTCAAATCTCTTCTTAAAAAAAGACCAAATTTCAACTTTAACTCTAGATGGTTCCTGAATCCAACATCCATCAACTACACCCCATTTAGCAAGTTATTTCTGCGCCACCAATTCACAATCAAATGGAAGAACCTGAAGTTACAGTCACCTTCCTTAATCCATTTGGTCCTAGCTTTTTGTCTAAGTAGTGAAGAATTTGACTGGGCAGCAGCCCATAAATCCTCCTGAACTTGTTTTCTCAGCTTTAACTCTTCAACATTCAACTGTCTATCATCACTTAGTATGTCAATCCTATTAAGCTCCACCTCTAAGGATTTCAGCTTCTGTTGGATATTCCCAAATTGTGATTTGTTCCAGGCTTTCAGCTTTGTTTTCAGGCCTTTAATCTTTTCTTTAAGTACATAACCCCCCCAACCAGCAACTGGATTTGAATTCCAGCTGTCATGCACAAGCTTCCTGAATGATTTGTCTTGTAGCCAATAATCCAGAAATCTGAAAGGCTTCGAACCCCAATCAACAGAAGAAGATCTCAGCAAGATAGGACAGTGGTCAGAGTAATTTCTATCCAATATGGCCAAGGAAGTGCTCGACCATTTATCAAGCCATATCAGCAGAAACAAAAGCTCTATCAAATCTACTCTTGGCAGTGCCATTAGGCCTATACCATGTGAATTTTCGCCCTGAACAAGGTACCTCCTCAAGCTCCAAATCAGCAATCCACTCATTGAATTTTCTCACAATACCTTCATCATAGGGTCTATGACATACTCCCATACGTTCAGAAGGTCTCCTGACATTATTGAAGTCACCAATAACACACCAAAGCCCCTCCATGTTGGCACCTCTCAGCTGCTTGATTGCCTCCCATAAACACCTCTTCCCGGATGAATCACATGGTGAATATACATTCATAATAACAATTTTAGTGTCATCCACTACCCAATTACCTTCCAGATATACAAAACCCTCACCTAGCACCTTGGTTGTGAGGTTAAACACCTTTCCAGACCATAAGCATAGCAACCCACCAGCATCTAATGTAATTAACACAATTGAGTGAAATTGATAAAACACAATTATATGAATTTTTAAAGCATAAAAATTCCAAGGAGTATAAAAGAGAACATAAAAAAAAACAACATATTAGTAACCATCCAACGATACATTTATTGAAACAAGATGACATGAGAAGTTTTGCTAGTCCAGTCAAATTTTTTTGCAAACAAAAGGAAAATACAAGGAATATAAGATTTAAAGACATGGTAACATAACAAGTTGTATATATGGTGTTAGCAACCAGGTTACTCTTCCATAGAATAATGTACGTCATCACGTTGATACCGAAAACACCAATCCACACAGAAGGCAAAAGCATGAGCTAGACGTCTTGCAGGCAAAATGCATTTTAGCAAATTTTAATTCCCAGAGTACACTTTGCATCCTTCACATCAACCACTAACACAGTACACATTGTTGTCATATCCCCACTTGCTTGAGTTGAAAAATGCATAACACCTTGTCCAACCATAGAACAATGCAAGCTCTCCCAATGTTTATAACTTCACATAAGCCATGCTTGCAAAATCTATCTTGTAAACATTCAATCTTTTTTGGGGTTCAAAATCAACCACCAAAAGTTGCTCATCACATAATTTACCAACTTAAGATGATGGCTATTTATCAAAGGAATTTCAACTTTAAAACTTCAAACTTGAAGATTTCAAGGTCAATATCACCCCTATCTTGGCCATGTTAGTTATAACATATATAATTTTATGTAAAACCAAACAACAATAGGAACAACTTGTGAATCAGAAAAAGATTTATGTGGCAACACATAGATATATTTTATAAGTTATCAAAGTCAATCATGTGATATAGATATATGAAATTGATGAAAAGAAATTACCAGCACATCTTTGTATTTTTTCTCCAAAACATCTAGGTCTGGCAACACATGCATACAGTTTATACAACAATAAATCCAGAAATCCAGCAGTACAACTTTGCCTTTCAGATCCTGCAAAAAGATAGAATCAAAATCTAATAAATTATTGCAGATATTTTCATCAGATTATAATACAAACTTAATAAAAGTACCCTGAGAAACTGAAGTGGAGTTGTATTCAGCCATTCAAGTTTAGATGGAAATTCTGGAACAATCTGAGCATTTCACCTTGAATAGTGAAAAGAAATTGATCATAATATATTAATAAATAATAACACATTCGACAGTTGCACATGGATGTATCAAGCTTCAATATTCAATTTATATTTTTTTTTCTAAGGAGGGGGTAATACCTTTGCATATGCAAAGAGGCTGTTTCCAGATTCGAACTCATGACCAACAAGTCACCAAGACACAACTTTACCGCTGTGTCAGGGCTCGCCCTCAATATTGAGAAAAATATATATTAATAAAATAAGCATAGGGTTAAAAATGATCAGAAAATGGTTAAATAAATTTATCAAATCATTAATTACCTGCTTTCCAGATCAGATATGTAGTTCACAAATTGCTGGATCCTATCATCTCGAGTTATCTGAGAACAAAAGAGCAATAATTCTATGGCTTTTACTTTATCTTTTAGTATAACTCAAAAATGAAGAAAAAAGCCAGAGGCAACACCAGCATGCTTAACCAGAGATTTAACTTGAGCACTAATCATGAGATAAATGGTTTCATCGGTCCTATATAGCAGCTTAAGTTTTCAGGCTGGCTGTTTCTTTGACATGACCACAAAGCTTCAGTCACTTTATGGTCCAAAGTTTGAATTTGGTACCCAGAGTAGAAATGAGATTGTTTATCCTTATCTAACATGCAGTTTTAAATTCAGTAGTCCTTTGTATTCATATTATAGATAACACCAAAAAAGGACGTGAGATAGGAGATGGGAAAATACAAAAAATGGTGAAAGTCTACATAACATAAAATAGATTCATTACCTTCTTTCTGCTCCAAGGGTGGCTGGGTAACACCAAACAACTGATTCCAAACTGCTTCAGGGGAAGCATATTGTATTGCCTGCTGTATAGCAATTGGCTAGTTACACATGATTGACTTGTAAATCAATTTTCCGCCAAAAAGATTAAAATTTGAAGAGCTAAGATTCAACCAAAAATGTATAGTATATACTTTACAGTAAATTTTGTGCAACATCATTGTACCTTCCAGTTGCTTATGGTGAAGAAAAGGCAAGAGATAGCAATTCCCAGACTTCCAAATCTCAGTATATCACGACGAGAACCCTGCAACCTGCCCATAAATTATTTCTGCACCTCATAATAGCAAATCAACAAGAAGGAGCTGCTTGTTGCACGAGCATAAATACCAGACCAGTAAATAATTTCATGGTATAAAGTTACACATATGGGAAAGCTATTATTCATCATACAGGATAATTTCATGGTATAAAATTACACATTGTGAATAGAGGCAAACAGATCTACATTACATAACACTACCTTACAGTGGCAACTTGTTTCAACTTTTAAAATTAGTGAACCTTAGACTTATTACTTTTTCACATTATTTCCTTTTTAAATAGGAAAAATATATATTAAGAGCTAATTCCTGTTCAATACAGGAACTAGAATCAGAAATTGACCTAATCAATCTCCGTTATCACCACTGCACCACCAATAGCCATGCAAATTGAATTTTCTAATAATGCAAACTGGGTATAGATGCATATCTGACTGCTTTTGTAATATCAATAATATAAAAAATGATAAATCCAACAGTGGCAAGAAAGTTATGCCACTAGTGAATGGCTCCATTTGTTGCCGGAGTGCAGATAGCATTATCCTTTACTAGATAAAAAGGATAATATGAAAAATTACAAATATTTTGATTTTGTTCAGACATTTTAAAATTTCAATTGGGTTTCATTATTGTGTTAGGTTAAGGGATTTTTTTTTTATATTACTTAAAGGAAAATATGAAATGCTAGTATTATTTTATTGAATAATTTTATGATTCATTCTATACAGATGTGCCATGATAGTACAGGCTTCCAAAATCCAAATGAAATTGGTCAGTAGTAACAATCTATCCTTGAATATGAAAGTAAGGTTGTTGTTGTACCTTCACAACAAACACATTGCATGCAGAAACCTCCTCTATATTTTTTTTCCAGTTGCTGAATCCAAGAACAAAACATCAGAGAATCCATTGGTCTTTGCTTCAGTGATTGCAGCATAAACCTACGGTGCAAGTACACAAGGTTAACGCAGTCAAATAATGAAGAGTGAAATTCATTTAGGGTAGCCTATAATATGCTGTGATTTGTCTCACCAATCATGCATTAATTTTTTGTATTATATCAGCAGTTAGTATAAGCAAAATGGACCCGCTTTCACTAGACATTAACTATTCAATAAACTTTACAGAATGATGAAATGCTAGAGTGCAGAGTTTTGTGCAACACTAAGCAAAACAGAAACCCAAAATTGGAGAAAAATGATATGTTGGTATTGCTATGCTTACAGGGGCATAGTTAGTAACACTCTTGAGTCTTGATCCCTCCAGTTCCAGCAGTGCCAGATATTGCTCGATAGAACTTACTCTCTACCTTTAAGTTCAGTGAACCCTGTAATAAAATTGAAATTAGTCTTAAGAAGAAGTTTCATTAAATTGTTTCTTTACAAATCAAGTGGAAGTCCATGTATAACTGACCTTGTGGTAATTAATCACAGGAGAACAATAAATAAGTAATGTGTGCTCAGGTGCTCGAGCCAAGTTTAAAGAAGCTCTGATTCCCATGAGCAATGGCCTGATATATAGTGACCTTCCCTGGTGGAGGAACCTGTTTCATGTTTGAAGATCAATTCAATTTATTTTTCAACTTCTTAGAGGGAAAAGACATAATGGACTTCTACCCTGATCTATAATGTATGCACGAATAGTATCCGAGTAAATAGTCTATGCAGTGACAATATAAAAGATTTTTTACATTGTCATCCAATCACAAACTACCATGCATGATGAATTTAGTAACTTTAACAATAACTAGCTTGAAAGTCATAATAACAATCATTTCTATTAGTTCATAGTGTTACATTGATAGTGCATAGAAATATGAAAAATTTATTGACTTTTATAGTAACTACCTTAAAAGTTATAATAACAACAATTTTTGATTAGTTGATAGTGTTACATTGGTAGTGCATAGAAATTAAACTTTGAATATAAATAGGAAGAAGTATAAGTACCCAATGTTTGTTGCCAAGAACTGTCCTTTTCACAGCAGCAACAAATTGGTCAATGGATGGGGATATGACATGCACAATCTGTCTGCTCCTATCTTCATTCTTTGAGCATTCTCTTCTGGTCTAAACAGAAGCATACGTCCATCTTCAGTTCTATATGCCTTTAGCCCCTCAAAGATTCCCTGAAGATAAGCATATTAATAATTTGTGAGGCTTGAGCAAGAATTTCATTTGTGAATAAGCTGATGAAACCATGTTGTGTGTGGATTGCATAAACATTGTAATATTTGATAGAAGCTAACGAAACACAACTAGGTACAATGTTTTTCTAACCTGTCCGTAGTTTAATATTGCAGCAAAAGGGATGATCTCTATGCTTCCATGGGGAATGAGGGATCCTTCAGAAAATTTTTCACCTTTTGCACATTTCATGACATACATGAAATCTGTGGCAACTGGATTAAATCCAAGCTCATCCCAGTTTATGCCAGAACAGTTTTCAACTGCAACACTGCTTTTTCAAAGTCAAGCGGATGAACAAGTTAAAGAGTGAAAATGAGGAATATTATCATCAAAAACAAAATTAAAAACATCAGCCCATCCTTGTCCTTAACATTCACTACAATGTCTAGGTGCCACAAGAATACAGAATATAGGGTGGCAAAAAAAAAAAAAAAAAAGACTCAGAATATAGGGTGAGGGATCAGGACCTAACCAACCAGTGGCATTCACAGAGCGTGCAAGTAGTGGAGCAGTTTGAACCATGGAGACAACAGCAGCAGTGGGCCTGGGACCACCAGGAACTAGTGGAGCACTAGAAGGCCTCGACAACATAGCCACTTGTGCCATGGATCTTTCGGTTAGTCTTGGGGCTGAAGCTTTCTGGATTTCTGTTTTTGGACCAATTGTTACTTGTGATACAGAAGTTGAAGATGAAGACGCCTCTTTATCAGTTGATTGTGAGGTACCAAAAGATGTTTTCCTGACATGAACAGGATCTCCAGTAACTCTAGTTTGGTTTTCTGACTTCATTTGAACAGGTAAGTTGCTTGGAGGACGACTATTTGAAGATGGCACCACTGATTTCTTCTCTTTCGATAGGCTTTCATTATCCACAGTTCTTTCTATGTTAACTTGGTCTTTGATGCTTTGTTTCTTTTGTAGCGATGGTACATTCTCTTCCTACCAAATAGAACAGTGAAAACCCATGACATCAAGCCAAATTATAATAGTACTAAAGAGAATGTAAAAATAAATAAATTAACATAAAATCAATCATCACTTTTACTGCCAGTCCAAATCTAATCTCCCACACTTCAAGAAAAATTAAGTCCAGACTTGAAATCCTTTTGTCACATATATAAACAATGTGGCATGTTGCAAGATGTGGTTAAAGCAGCACATGTCAAATATTGGAAGGAGGGGAAAGCCTTGAAAGTGCAAAAGACTGTGATTACAAAGCCAATTTCATCTTGACAACTACATAGCTAATAGAAATGATAGTAGAATGGAAGGTTTTAAACATGAAATCATAAAGAAAGAAGAAAAGTATAAACATTTTGAATATTAGAAAATGTAATAACTTAGAAGACTCAACAAAAGAAGCCAATCCTCCTTCTGTGATATTTTCTACCCCAATTAATCTCTATAATGTCCTCACCTGTCAACAAAATGCCAGAAGAAATCCTTTACCATCAGATTATCTTTCTACACGCCCTACACAACTCATTATGTTCAAGACCTTATCTTGATATAACATAAAGAAAGAAAAAAACACAGGCAAACGAACATGGTAAAGATTCTAGATCAATACTACTCCAATATCAATTATCAAGCGGCTGAACTATCAACAACAACATCAAACCGTATTCCCCCAAACAAAAGAAAAGAAAAGAAAAAGTAGAATAATATTGCAATTAATTAGCCAACAAGATACATATAAGGCTAACTGATGAAGTTAGAGTAAGAGTGAGAAACTTACAGCCCTTTGCACAGTTCCGGATCCAAAAAACTCCTTCCTTCGGTTCTCTCCACGAACCCTTCAGTTTTCTTTTACCGTTTTTGTCAGTAAATGAGCTAACCGTACCCATTTTCCACGAGGGCCCTCATAAACCTGAGAGCATGGAGTGTTGAGATATCACTAGAAGCTGATGTGAAAGTAGCATTGGAATCGTAGATTTGAGAGTTAATTAGGGTAGGAAAAAAGTGGAAAGGAAGATGATGAGTGACGATGGATACCTTGTTTGTGACCGGCACCTTTGTCGACGGTGTGGCACTGAGCGCACTTGGTCTTCTCACCGTTCTTGGAGTGTCCAGTAAAGAGGCACGAGAAACGGAATCGCAAAAATCTTCGTTAACACCTTCCAATGACGGTTTTTATAAAACAGTTTTAAAAAGTTGGACTTAATTTCAAAAATATCGTCACTTATTTTTCTATAGACTAAACGATGTTAAAACATACTTTTTTTAGTAGCGTATCTCATTACTTAGCAATGAGCGTATAGGGATCTATAATTAGCTTAAAGAAAATAATTATAAAATCATTATGTGTTGAGAAGTCTCACTCCACAATGAAGTTATGTTATGTCATTGCTGAATGATGGATGTTTGTTGCTAAGCAATGAAGCTGAATTTTGACAATTACTAGGCATTTTAACACCATTTTAAGGAACTTTGCATTCTCTACAAATTTTGGTATGAGAGAAAAGCTTGAGACATGAATTCTAGTTGTTTTTCATTAGAGAATCACTTGGGCATGAATTGTGAAGCTTTTATGGATTACATCTTCAAATCTCTCTTAATGTTTTGATTCTTGTGTTAAATATCTGTTGTGGGGGATTGAATATCAGATTTTTTTTTCCTTTGATTCATTCTTTTTTTTATTCTTAACTCTTACACTGAAATCAATCTTGATTTTCCATTTTTAATACAAAATCAATCGTAGATATAATAATGTAAGTATTATTAGTTTTGTTCTATAGTTAAAATCAATAATTACATCTCAATAATTGTTGCATAACTCAATTATTAAGATGAAAGTTTGTACTTATGGAAATGAAAAGGTGATTTGGATAAAAGAAAAACCTCTTGTGGAGAATTAATAGCAGCACCCTATTTGACATATACTCTTAAGCGTATTTTATAATTAAAATTTATTGAAAATTATGATTTTTATAGGTCACATTTTATTTAACAAGTTTTACTTATAATTTATATTTATAATAAATTTTAACTAATAAAAATAAAAATAAGTGTTAAAAGGAATATATTAAAGAATATATTATCCACACTTCTCACATCAACAATACTTTAATAGTATAACTAAGTTTGATCTTTTAACAAATTTCTTATGTGTTTTTTTTTTTTATTGTGGAACAATTTGTTGTGTTTGTGCCAATTATATTTACGTATATCATTAAATCACATCACAAACCGTGTTTTTTTATTACTAGTTAAATATTGCATGATTTTCTTTATGCGTGAAAATCGAAGATAAAAAATATTATTATAAATTTTTAATATATTTAATTACTATATTTTAATTAATAAAAATATATGTTATTATTATTATTTAAGATAATTTATTAAAATCAAGATAATAATAAAATTTATCATAGTTATTAAGAAAAATGTATTAGTGTTAGTTAAATTTAAATTTAAATCAAAAAATATTTGTGTTATTAATTAATTTGAATTAGAAAATAATTAGTTAGAATATTATAATCGTGATGGGTTACAATAATTAAAATAATTAATTAATTAGAATAAATATATTATTATTTATTAATTATAATTATAATACATAATTATATTATTAATTAAAATCTTATAATAATTAATGGTTATGTAATTATAATTTAGTAAGAATGAATATGATGATGTCATGTCACAAAACCTTCTTCTATATAATATAGTATTATATTATATAATATAGTAGATAATAGATAGATTCTAATTATGCATATATGTCATGATATCATAATATTTTGTTATACTACACCACTAATATTTCCTTGGGATTAAGCTGTCTTTTTTGTGGAATTAATGGTTGCTAGTCTTTCTTCGGAGCATGCCATTAGCAAGAGCTAGAGCTAAGTCTGGCTCGAATGTGACTCTCTTTTGGTACTTCAAGCATTCTCTAAAACCTCTTTGGTCTCCCATTCTATTAGAAATAGGTGGTTAAATTGATTATATAGAATTAATTTTGTGTAGTTCAGGGTCTCTCATATTTGTGGAGAATGTAATATATGTGCGGGCAAACTAACTAATTTTGCTATTAACTCCAGAAGTTCTACATCATGAGAAACTATTCCTGTTTTTAGGTCAAGGGAGTTTCAGATAAATAAATTTTCTTTACCTAGGTATAGAGGTTCATATTCTAGTTCCAGCCTTGGACAATCCCCTTGTTAGGGTGTTTTGCTTTCATCTCTTGTATATGTTTCTTTGTTTCTTTTATATTAATGAATCTATGGTGGGGTTTAGGGTGCTTTGGGAGTTAGGTGTCATCATAGTTGGAATGTGGCCCGCGTAGCTTCCCCTTCCTCCCCTTTTAAAAAATTAAAAAAAAAATAATAATACATGGTTTGGTTCATTGTCATTCTCACTAGGAGAGGGAATTAGGTATTTGCTATTCCATCCCTTGCTACTTGGCTTTTCGTTTAGAAAGCCTCAAACCATAGTAAAGGCAAAAACATGGTACTATTTTATCATTCAACATACACTCATGCAACTCTTCTCTATAGTAATTTACTGCAACATCATCAATTAATTTATAACTTCCTTTACTACTACATTATTCATAATTTATTGGCAACAGTTTTTCGCTGCAACAATTCTTTTGTCACTTTTTTTTGTCAATTACATTTAAACGAATAGTATTTAAATATTTGATATAGCAAGGGAATTCTTAGAATGATAAGATATTTCTATGAATATACATCAAGAATCAAACAAACTACGTTATTATCTGGAGTTCTAAAACAGACTCCCGATAATTTCAAAAATAAACAAAATAGTTTTCTTTTTCTAAAATACTCTAGCAGCATTCTTGCCATAATATTTCTAGGAATGCAATTCCAAATCAAACAGTAGATGATACCTTCTACCTAAATTTGAGATGTTATACCACCACACGATTGCATTAATTTATCTTTGATTTTGATGATAATTTCATGATGAGCACCTTTCTGTGATTGTCAAACAGTAATTTCAATGTATAGTGTACATCAAACTAGCAGGTGCAACAATATAAGGTTACACTTATTAAGTAGGTCAGGCCATTAATTATTTAGAGAAAGGATTGAAGGAATCTAAAAACATTAGAAAATTTATTTTTCCTAAGACAACTGTACAAATATGATAGACAACTAGCTATATGTATCCACAAGTAAATGGAATTTATCTACTGTTGCTGAATTTTGTTGAAGTGTGATGGAAATGACAGCCAACTATCAAGTGTGGACAAGTGCCAAGTCATTGTGACCCGTGCACTGAATTTTCTTCATAAAATTGGTAAACATTGTCAAACAATTTAGAGAAACAATCAGCTACCTTCAAAAGCAAGTCCAGCCATAATCCCTGCATTTATTCAGAAAGAGTTATTAGGATTCATAACTATATTAGATTATTGATCATCAGATAACAAAAACAGCAAGGATAATACACTATCTCCTGCCAAAAGAAATGCTGGTAAATAAACCTGCTCAATTATATTGCTCGTCTAGTTTAGATAGAAAGCTATAGCAAAAAATACCAACAATTCATAAGAAAATGTTTAGATATTTAATAGTGAGTGGACTGGAACCATTTTATTGTTTGGATGTTTTTCCGATGGAACGAAAAAATAAATAAAAGAGGACTGATTTCATTTTCTACCCCCTCTATCGGAGGATAAGAACAAGCTTGAAATCTAGCTTTGTCTTTGTTTCCAGTGAGTTTGAAGTTTAAAGCATATGGGCACATTGAAAAGGAAAAAAATGGGATTAGTAATCAAGCAAATAGTTGCAAGTTCACTGTCCACACAGACATTTAGAAATCATCAAGAGCTAATGAATGTCCAAAAAGTTGTTAATATTCTTTAAATTTAGAAAACTTCAAGAGGACAAGATTGAATAGTACCACTGTAATACATATGTAATTCAAAATGATCAAAACCAGCTTGAATAATAACACTACGAAAGGACAAGATACTTTTCAACTAAACTCCCATTTTGGTTATAAACTTCTCTTAACAAATAATAAGCCAATCTCACAGAAACATGCAAGATTGAAATGGGACCACAACTCTAGGTCAGGAGTGATGTGATACAAAAACAATTATCAGAATCATCATTCATAATTGATGTAAGAATAAATAGCTTTTAAGTAAACAGAACGAGATAATCATATTAAATCAAATCTAGTTTGAGCTCAAAAAGTTGTCCTTTCAATTGGTGGAGTTGTGGAGAAACAAGACTTTTACAGATTCAAAAAATAATAATTCTCTGGTGAAACAAAATATCTCTCATTTGGCCCTCAAATAAATTATTTTTTCTGGATAAGAAACACAACTATATCATTCTGTCAGATAATAAAAATATCCTTCCTCTAACTTATTGAAAACATTCTGACATTAAAATTAATTAATATCATCAATTACTAGTGGGATCAAGTTTTTTTTTTTTGGATCAACTTCATCCTACAAGAAAGGATGGATTCTTCACTAAGTATACAGCCATTTATCTGATGCCTTAAAGCTTAAGCAGAAAGATAACACAATAAATTTAAAGAACAATAATTAGCAATGACTTACAATTTATGCACTATATCACAACCAATTTTTTTTCATGCAGACGATCTTCAGTCATCACATTACTCCTCTTGTCATCATTCTTCTCTTTGTCAAATGCAAACTCCAGTTGTTTCTCCACTGACTTGACAATTGCTGTTCGCTTGGATCTTAACCTGTATGGGGGAGATGCATTGAATGCCTTATTGTTGGGAATGTCAATCCCATAGCCATGGCTTGCTGGACTCCTGGAGAAATGCCCAGAACCAGAATCATCATTGGTTCTCTCTGTTTCATTAGAAGTATGTGGATTATTATCTACTTTCAAAACTTTACAGGGATTGGTGAGTGTTTGGGCCCCAATTCTTCTCTTCCTCAATATGGAAGGAGTATTTGGAAAAGTATTAGCAGCCTTTTTCAAGATCGATTCAGGTGTCTCAGTGCATAATTCACTACCCTTCACACGAGGTGGAGTGAAGAAACCAATAGGTGACATTGTAGGACTTGGACAGTACTCATTCTGCTGGCAAATATAATTTAAATAAAGAGAATCTATGGGAACTGAACCATCTAACTGTGGTGGCTCATAACACAAAGAACCACAGGTTGGATATTCTTGTGAAGATGTTCCAATTAACCTGGTACTGCTCCTGTCACCATTGTTTGTACAATGCTCAAAAGTTGAGTTTCCATTGAGTCCAGAATTCTCAGATATTGGCCCAAAAGTTGTTCCAAAATTAGCTCTTGACACTTGTTCTGAGTTGCTACAGCTGGGATCGATGTTGGATGATCCAGGCTTGCATTCTACACAGTCAGAATCGGCAGATTCATTTGCAGGAACACTTGAAGAATCACCAATTTCTCTAACTGTGCCTGAGGACTCTAACTGATTCCTGCCACTGTCATCTAGCTTACTAATGGCTGTAGTTTCAGATGATGTTTCAACAGCTGCATTTAATTCTTTATTTGAACAACCAAGCATTGATTTACTAGCAGAACGTCTAATTGTATCTTTGACAGGAACTTGTGGACTATTCTTAGGAATTGGTGGAAGTCTTCCTGTAGCTAAATAAAAATCCAACTTTTTCTTCAAAGAACTATTCCAGTGATTCTTTATTGCATTATCAGTCCTGCAGAAGAAAATTCACAGACAAATACTAACATTTGTCACAATATAATTCAAATAACATCTCATTCCACCATATAAATAAATCTTGTACTAGGAGGTCGTATAATCAACAAAGTGTGCCATCCTTCTTACATTACTTTTATGATCATTGAAGTATTTTTTTTTGTCTTTTGTTTTCTTTTTGTTGTTGCAGGAATTCACTCTACAACTTATTTAAACTATACAATGTGGTGTTTCCACTAATTATGTTTTGAAGAACGTTGAACAGCTTAGTCATCTCCACAATAAAGTAGGTGGACAAATCTTCAGAACTTATATGTTCAGAAATTGTAAAAAGGAAAAACCTGAAGAAATAAATCAGTGTAAACTTGCATGAGGAAAAATTAACAAGTGAGAAAAACAAGATGACAATATAGATTTCAAGATTTTCAAATTAAGACAAATATTTCTTATCATCAGTAGAATTGCCACTGCTTGGTGCTACTGCTGACTACAGCATTCTCTTTTCTATTGTAGAACTTTTATCTCTTTTATGAGGTTGGAGGTGGATTGAGTGAAAAGTTCATTAAGAGAAACAAGAGTATTGAAGAGAGATCACATGGCCCTTAAATTGGGTTTCCTTAACAGTCATGTTCAGAATTCGGTAGCTTTGTTGCATTTTTTTTTCTCTTTGTTAAAAATATTCCTACTCCCATTTCTCTATAATTTTTCCTTGTCTTAATGAATTTCTTATTTTATTTTAAAAATTAAATGTAAGTAGAATATATTGTTCCAAGATTTTATTATTGAGAGAGAG
This sequence comes from Glycine tomentella, assembly GCA_007407185.1. NCBI lineage: Eukaryota > Viridiplantae > Streptophyta > Magnoliopsida > Fabales > Fabaceae > Glycine > Glycine tomentella. The sequence goes on from PYAF01003069.1 coordinate 830,170, forward strand.
CAAGAGAGATACATCCAAGTACCACCACCACCACAAAAAAATGATTTGGAACTAGCCCAAGATGATACTTCACAATTAGCATAACATAAAGATTACATTCGATGATTTTTGCTATGATCTTAATTTCCTTCATAACAATTAAAGAATTAAAAGAAAACAGACCTTCCATGAAGGACCTTAGCTATTTCAGCCCATTTGTTCCCATGTATACGATGAGCATTCATCAGGGCCAATTCCTCTTCCAAAGTCCAGGCATCCTTCTTTATGTCAGGATTAAGATGATTGTGCCACCTGAAAATATTTGAAAAGAAAAAAGCAGTATAATCTTAGTAATCCATATGCAAAGCAAGTTTTAGTAGTCAAATTGTCAGTTTAAACTTTAAACAAAAGGACATTCAGATGGAATAAAGACTTGAAAAGTTGAAGGTGATGCAAGAAACAGATCTAAAATTTATATTTAATGATATGGAGGTCAACTTTTATCAATAAAAAGGTTCAAAAAAGAAGATACAAAAAGAAATAACTTTCACATGATCTTTGGTTAGCCTACCGCTCTCGACATTGTTTGCCTATTCGACCAGGTAAAGACTTGGCTATCAAAGACCATTTTGTAGGCCCATATTTTGACACCAGTTCAACAATTTTATCATCCTCCTGTAAGCCAACCAAAAGAAGTTATTGCTTGCATAAAATTGTAGGAAAAATTAAAAAGAACAAAAGGACTAAGTTTCAACCTCCTGTGTCCAAGGTCCTTTAACAAGTTCTGGATTAAGAACTTTTTGCCATCTGTGCAGACACTGAACTTCTGATCTATCAGGAAAAAACTCAGCTGCATTCCACATTATAAATAGGTGTCACAAAAATGAGCATAATGATTTCACCAAACCAACATGACCAAATTCCTAGGTTTACGAATTACACATATGACCATCATCCATCCATAGAACAAATTACAAAACAACATTATTATAATGAAAGTTGCATATAGAAGTTTGAAAGTTTTAATTTTAGTTGTTTTGATTCTAACTTTCAGAGTTCCAAAGAAGTGAAAAACTGTGGGAATCCATATATTACTTCAAGAATGTATATATTTTATTTGAACTTATCCTGTAAGGGTAAGACTGCATACAATATCCTTCCCCCTTACCTGCGCATAGCGTGGAGCCTCCGGACAATGGGGTACGTAGTTTTTTTTTATCCTGTAATTAATTTGTTATATTGGCCATCATTGCCAACAATTCTTTGCCTGTCATTGTCCTTCTGATAGCCTTCATGATAGTCATCCCTTCTTCTGCCAGTTATATGCTGTTAGGATCCAATTGCAAGGTATGGAACTAGGAGTCCCACATTGGAAGTATGGGATTCTAGTGTGGGGTTTATAAAGACTTGGGCTCTCCAACTACAATAGCTAGCTTTTGTAGTATGGTTCTCTCAAGGTTCTTATCACTGGTCTATTATCACTGTGTAACATTCAAACTTCAATAATGTGGTGTGTGGGTTTTGTTTTCCTGATGTCAGACAAAGAGAAGATATTTAACACAGTTGACAAATTAGGAGATGCTGGATACCAACAGCATGGATAATTGCAGAATATCCATTCTGCTTATAGGCTGAATTTGAAGAATTATCTAAAAGTCTCAACTTGTTCATACAGTGCTAAAAGGAAAGAAAAGCTAATTCACCTAATGATTAATAGGCCTATAAATAGAGACCCTAAGTTTGCAACATGGGACAGAGGCTAGATCATAATAGAGTGATAAAAACTAAATGCACTGGTGATGCAGCAGTTCTCAAGGAAATTATTGAGCATGACAGAGTCTACGACTTCCTTGTTGGTATGAATTCTGAGTTTGATCAAATCAGAATTCAAATTTTGAGAAAAACAACAAATTACATGTTTCAATGACATGTTGGCTATTGCAGAAAGTGAAGACGGCAGGAGTTTAATGTAGGATACCCAAACCATTGATAGTTCACCTACGGTGGATGAACTTATCAAGAGTGGTTCAGCAAATGTGATATTGTGGGGCACATGCACCTACTGAAACAAGGCACATTACACCCAAGAGAAGTGCTAGAAAGTGCATGGAAAACCTCCTAGTCAAGAATGGGGACAAAAGGGAGAGGGGTCTGCAAGGAAGAATGAACATACTCATGTTGCTGTTGCTGGAACAAATGAAGAGAATAAGCCTGAATCCACCGATCTTGATCAGGAAGAGATAGAAAAGGCAAGAACTTTCCTTGGCAGCCTAGAAAAACCAACAGGTACTTGTACTTTGGCATATTCAAGTAAGCTTCCATTCTCATTTGGATTATGTCTCTGAAACACCTTCTACCCAGTTATGGATATTGGATTCATGAGCCACAGATCACATGACATCAACCTTATCGAAACAATTCTCCACATGTTCCCCTTGTCCCAGCAGTAAGAAAATTACCAGTACAAAGGGGACTGTTGTAACTATAGCTGGTTTAGGAGATATCCAAATCTCCATGTCTAGCAGTTATCCATCAAGCTTGTTTCCATACAAAACTTACAAAAGATTTATACCATAACGTGATATTGCTTAGCAATCATAGTGAATTTTAGGATAAGGATTTGAGGATGATGTTTGGACATGGTAGAGTATCGAATGACCTCTACTACCTTGAAGAATCAAATTTTTCTACTATGGTTAAGAACAGTTTACCACATATATTCATGTCTGATTCTATGTTATCCAACAAAAAGAATTTCCTTTATCATTGTTGGTAAGGGCGTCCTTCTTTTAGGAATGTCAAAGTTCTATTTCCTTCTTATTTACAAAATTATATGTTGAGAGTCTTCCTTGTGAGATGTGTGAGCTAGCTAAACACAAGCATGTACCATTGGTAATAAGCAATAAAAGAAGCACATTTCCCTTTTAGCTTGTTTATACAAATTAATAGGGTCCCTCTACTGTTCCAAATGTCCAGTGCTCAATGGTTAGTAACTTTTATTGATAATTGTCCATATGTTACTTGGATTTTCTTACTCAAACGCAAATCTTCAGTAAGCACTGTTTTCCCAAGTTTCTTCTTTATGGTAAAAGATAATCCATTAGCCTTGTGTCCAAACACCATAACAGAATGAGATTGCAGAGAGGAGAAATGGACATCTTCTAAATCAAACATGAGCACTGTTGTATCAGAAAAATGTGCCATAATACCGTAGAGGTGATGTTCTTATAGCAACATAACTTAACAAATTACCCTGTAGAGTCTAGAGTCTTACAATTCAAAACTCAATAGCCCAATGGATTTACTTTCTTCCTTCTACCCAAATTTGTCCACTACAAACAATCTTAAACCCCAGATCCTTGAGTGTGTTTCATTTGTCATATACATAATCAAGACAAGGGGAAACTTGATCCTAGATCAGAAAGATCTGTTTTCTTGGGTACTATTCCACTTAGAAAGAACCTATGAAGCTCTACTGCAACAATAAATCAGCAACCAACATAGTTCATAACCCAGTTCAGCATGATCAGACTAAGAACATTGAAATGAATAGGAATTTAATTAAGAGAGAAACTTGACTGACAGTGGCTTAATATGTACTCTACATGTGCCCACTCAAGGACAACTCGCACATATCCTAACAAAGGGGTTGAGCAGCTCCAGCTCCACATTTGAGAGAATTCTATCCAACCTGGTAATGGAAAATAGACAAAATACCTATTCACTAGGTTGAGGTGGAGTATGGGAATCTTATGCTATTTGAGGAATGTATATATTTTACTTTATGTTATCCTATAATTAATTTGTAGTATGAAATTAGTTTAGTAACCAGTATAAATCCCAAAAATCATGGGATTACAGCTTAGAGAAGGGAGACGTTTGTTTCTTAAATTAGCAACTAGGACCTATGTATATAAGCCGATTGATTATTCAATGAAATATGTATTCCATCCCTAATTTTCAAGACTAACTAAAAATTATCCTCAAGAGTCATGCCTATGTCTTTTGAATTATATATTTCTTTTTTTTTCAACTGCAATATTCTCTAGCTCCACTCTAGTACCAAGAAAAACATCAGTAATAATGAGATAATTTGTATATAACAGTATAGAAGTTTCATTATAGTTTTCATGTTCCTTAAAGATTAATGCAATGGCAGCTGAATCTATCTCAAAAGATGGTGGAAACTTTGCAAACCAATATTTATCATGTTTCTCATGCATTGTAGTGAAATTACTTTAGAGATAATACTATCTGTTCAGTTCAAATAAATAGGGTAAGTTCAAGTACTCACTGTAGTAATAATCAAATATGCATCGCAGCAATAAATATGTAAATCACATATAAAGGTCATCACTGAATTATTGAACCAGATGTCTCCATAGCAAAAGCAACGTAGCAATAAAAAGTGATTCCAGAAGAACTAACTAGGGTAACTATAAATAAATACCTATTTTCTTCCAACTCTTTCCCTTAAAAACTGCAACAGCATTCCTTAATGTCTCATCCTGCAGCAACGTTAAATAAAACATTAAGAAAAAACATTAGCTATTATCATTAACTTGTTGTTTACAAGCAGCAATAATTGAAAGGACTAGCATAGTAATCTTGGACTACAGTTACAAAGACATAAAATCAACTGAGCTGAAGTCACTATTTAATCAGCTTGATAACAAGCAAGAACATATATAACCAAAAAATTGACAAGTAAGAAAAGAACAGCTGTCTCCAACGAGTAAAGACTAACCTCTTGCACAGTCCAACCGCCCTTAGCACGCCTTATAGGGCCAGTGGTCCTCCTGCACAAAACATATTCATAGAACAAAAATCAATGCATATAGATCACAGCAAAAGCTTCAAAATAGAGAAGAAAAAGTTCCACGGTATGAAGGGAATCAGCTACTTGATGCATAATCTGAAATTAAGCCAATACCACAGAGGTATAAAATATGCAGCAAAGCACACTGCCCTCAAGGTACAAGATGGTGATAACAATTCATGATAGATACAGCAATGAAAAAGTAAAGAACTTAACGGACGTTACCGATGTGAGGGTGATGTGGATGCGGGGCTACATATCCCTGGAGACTTGTGAATTGCACTGCCACTGCCTTCAGATACAGAGGAGCAAGAAGCAGCAGTAGATTGCTTATTCTCCTGACAACACTCCTCTGATTTCACCACCTCAGCCATATCCTTCACACAAGAACCCAAAATCCTAATAAACAAACCATAGCATACATCAAAAACATAGAAAGCCAAAATTCTCAGAACAACCCACCATATACCAACCATCCCAAAATCCCAAAAACCCAGCTCAAATTGAAAAAAATCCAAACTTTCACGGTGGAACACAAATTTAAACAGGACCCAGATCTTAGAATCTATTATCAGATCAAAACCTTCAATCCCCCTCGCCCCCTCCCAAAAAAAGAAAGAGAAAAAATCTAACAATTAACATGAAACGCTCCACCAAAACCTATTCCAAGTCCTTGAAGATAAACGCAACGACTCGATCAAATCAAATATAAAGAAATTAACGCCTGAATTTTGCAGAGTAAACAAAAAAAGAAAACGGAAACAGATAAAAAAAATTAAATCGAGAAAAAAAAAATCGTGAATTTCTCCGAATAGTGAAGTACCTATGCTTGCAGAGAAGTGGCGGGAATCGAAGTGAAGCTCATAGAAGAGAGACCACGATTGCTTCTCTCTCTTTGTCTCTCTCTCTCTGAAGCTAAGGTTTCGAAAAATCCTCGAACGTTGAAAGTTGAAACAATGGAAAATTGAAATTTTGGTTTTAAAAAAATAAAAATGCAACCTAATTTATTTAATTATTTATTTTATATCTGTGTAACGAATATACACATAATAAAACTATTAAGAATATAAATATAAATATAATAATAAATGTTGGAGCACCGACGTGACGCGCCGTGAATAACCGTTACGGGTGCGTTGCGTGGTTTTCAGATGCCGTCAGTTAACGGCGGGTTGTGAACGTTACTTAGGGGAACAAAAGTTTGAAACTCAAACGGCACTGAAGGCGTGAGGCGATAAAGGTCGAACAAGTTTAGGGACCTGATTTGGGTGTTGGTTAATTTTGAGCCGTTGGATGAGAGGGAGTGGTGGCGATTTCAGGTCTAAGAAGGAAACGTTCTAACTAATTTGGATGGTTAGAAAAATGTATAATGTATTAATTATTAAACAAACTACTCATATTACGTTGGGATGACACAAAAACGGCCAAAAGGAAGGATTATAACCGTTCATAAAATAAGTCACATGTAAAAAAAAAAATTATACGTTTTTTATCATCTGACAAATATCATATGCAATGTTTTCTAAAGTCAGATAATAATTTCATAATTCTTACATCACTGTCAATTCTTTCAATTAAAAATGTTTTTACTGAAATCTGAAAATTTCACGTGTGGGCTTGATGTAACTTTAGTGGACTTCAAATCTTGTAGCGTCGGAAAGTGAGTAGGTTTTGCTTAAAGAGGGACATGCAAAATAAAGGAAAAACACTTCGATATGATTATATTTATAGCGTGGAGTATAGGTCTTGGACCATTGCTTATTGATAATATGCTGATAAGATAATAATAATAGATAATGACAGACATTTATCTAATTTCAAATAGGAGATAATGTGTACTTTATTGATATATTGTTACTTGTAGATAAGTAACAATTAGTAGATAACTAGTTGGGATATTATACGATAAGGTGGTTGCACTTATTTGAATATTCTGGCATATTTGATATGTTGTTAGAGAGAAGATACTATTGTTAGTATCAGTGCTCCTGTAGAAGGTTGACGTCCGGGTTTACACTTAGAGGCTGAATAAGCACCTATTTAATGTAGCAGTGCTGACGTGGAGAGTGCCCTCATGTATGGTGACCTTTAAGAGATGGCCACGTATCATTTTACTATTTTGGACTGTACAAAAAATAATTCACATAATAACTTATCTAATAATATTTTTTATCTTTTATATTATATTATTTATTATATGGAATGGGTCGTAACACATGATATCAGTGTCCTTAAACCCGACCCGACTTAGCTGGTCGGATCGGGACCCGTTGGCCTAATCAAGCCTATTTTTCTATTGAACCAATTGTGTAATTGACTCAGGATGATCCGATCAAACTCGGTCAGGTAGGTTACAGAATTTCGGTCCAATCCAGTTGGCTTTATAACTTTTTTATAAAAAAAATGATTTTGGATTTTGGATTATTATCCATTGTTATTTTGGCTTTTAGAGTATGGATGGACTTTTCTTACTTAAATAATGTTAGTTATGTAATATATATATATATATATATATATATATAATTTTGAATTTTTAATATATATCGGGTTAAATTAGACCAATTACTGACCCACTGATTGAACTATTGACCCACTATATCGACTAGGTCAGCAACAGGACCAAATTTCATAACTATGCATGAGATTACATATGTGAAAGATTGCTAGAGAAGCTCTTAATTAATTTGAATGTTCAATGTTTCATGAGAGGGCTAATAGATGGCGATGCTTGTCCTTATTGTTTTAATTGTAGCGAGACCATCATTCATATCTGTAGGGATTGTGCTTTTGCCCGACAAGTTTGGAGTAGGTTGTCTAGAAACTTTCTGGAATCAAATGTGTGTGAGTGGTTGTTTGTTGGATAACCTCTCGACAATGGATGATCAAAATTTGCATTGGTCTATGACATTTGGTGTGGTGTTGTACAATCTCTGGAAATGTAGAAATTAACTTATTTTTTAAGGTAAGCAAGAATCTAGCGAAAGTCTGGTAAGGACTATATCCAAGTCTATAAGACAGGGTTGTCTTAGCTAACATGATGAAGGGTTGCTTATAGGAGGTAAGAATGGTGTCTTCAAGCCATATAACAATTCTTAGGCTTCCCTCCATATGGCAAAGTGAAGTTGAATAGTGATGGCGCTATTGATAATAGTGCTAAAGCAACTTGTGATGGTTTATTGAGGAATCACCTTAGGGAAGTTCTTTTTTCCTTTTTTTTTTGGCGGGTTAAAAAATTGTCTGGCTAGACACTTTGTTAAGATAAGAGATTTAAAATTCAAATTGTATAGGTTGTTAGATTTTTATAAGATAAGAGACTTTGATTATTTGTATAGGTTGATAGGAAATTTGTTACCTATTTTATAGCCGAGTTTGTTAGTCTTAGCTTTGTATAAAAACACCTCATTTGAGGAATAGAGAATAATGAAAAACAGAGGTACTTTATATTACATGGTATCAGTTGCTTAGATTCTGATCCTTTCTTTCTTTTTTATTTTTTTCCCTCCCTGAAAATGAAACCCTAATACCACCGTCGTCGACAACAATTCCCTATCTCTTCCTCACTCTGTCGTCCCTTCACTCATCATCATCCACCAAGATAACTCATCCTTTACAGTGTCCATTATCCTTGATGAATCGAACTATCCATTATGGTCCCAACTAATGGATATGCGAATTGGTGCTAAGAACAAACATGGCTATCTCACCGAAGCCATGAAGCAACCCAAGCCTGATGCCCCTAGTTTTGATGGCTGGGTGATTGACAACATGAGGGTCAAGAGCTAGTTGATTAACTTCATGCATCCATCGCTTATGCCTCACTTCTTGCATATCAACATGGCTAAGGAGATTTGAGAGGCTTGCAAATGGACCTTCTATGACGGCTCCGACGAAACATGCCTTTTTGAACTGAATCAAAGGTCATTCACCACCAGATAGAACGGTAGGCCTTTAGCCACCTACTACAATGAACTTTTGGTCATATTTCAGGAAATTGATCATCATAGCAACTCTCCAGCTTCCATTGTTGATGGCGTTGTTCATCTTCACTCTGCTATGGCCAGACTTTGAGTTCACATCTTCCTTATTGGATTGGACTCTGAGTTCGACCATATCCACGATGAAATTTTGCGCAAGGAGCCCAAACTTGATTTAGAGAGTTCGTATGCCTTTGTACGTCGGGAGTTCACTCAACGTCAGACCATGGGTCATGCTCGTCCTTTCTTAGATTCTACTGACTTGCTTACACATGGACCTAAAAAATCTCGCAATCCCTCTTCTTCTGGCAAATCAAATTAGTATGTTTGCCTACATTGTGGAGCTTCTAGACACTCCAAGCAGAGGTGCTTTAAATTGATTGGCTATCTCGAATGGTGGGACTTCGACAAACAACCATAGAGAAAGACCCCTATTACTGTTGTTGCCGCTGCTCAACCTGATGCTCCCACTGTCGCCGCTGCTCAAGCAAACCATTCCCCTGCTCTTGCTGCTCTAGTGACTCATCAAGGTCCCTTCGATAAACCTTATGCTTTCTCTACTTTGTCTAGAAATCATACTTGGGTAATTGATACTGGTGCCTCGAATCATATGATCCGAGATGCCTCTGAGTTGCATAATTTTAGTTCCTGTCTTTAGAAAAGTTGTTTCCCAATTTGTTTTCACATTTGAATAAATTTGAATTTCAATGTGGCACTTGTAAATTGGCCAAGAGCCACCGTGTTCCTCATGTTCCAAGTATTAATAAAAGTCAAGTTCCTTTTCAAGTAGCATTCAGATGTATGGGGTCCCTCCAAGGAACCATCTTTCTCTAAAACTCACTACTTTGTCACATTTATTGATGACTGTACCCGTGTCACTTGGGTCAGTCTCTTAAAATCCAAAAGTGAGGTCTTTACTGTATTTAAAAGTTTTTTTGCAATGGTTAATACTCAATTTTAGTCTCTTATCCAAATTTTGCAAACAGATAATGAGACTGAATATTTAAATGCACCATTAACTTCTTTTTTACGTGGTAAAGGCATAAAACATCAAACTTCATGCACCTATACTCCTCAACAAAATGGTTTGGCTGAGAGGAAAAATAAACACTTGTTAGAAGTTGTTCGAGCATCCCTAATTGGAATGCATGTTCCTAAAAAATATTGGGGGAGGTCGTTTTATCTGTTGCATATTTAATTAATAGGACTCCTTCTAGTGTTCTCAATTTTAAAACTCCTCAACAAACTTTGGAATCCCATTTTTCTATTCCCCACATTTCCAATTTGGAACCCCGCATATTTGGTTATTCGATTTATGTTCATAAGCCTAAAGTTTTGCGGCATAAATTAGATCCTTGTGCCACAAAATGTATTTTTCTTGGCTATTCCGATACTCAAAAAGGTTACAGGTGCTTTAATCCTCTTCTTCATAAAATCCATGTCACTTTGGATGTTTCTTTTCATGAATGGGAACCGTATTTTTCATGGGGAGTTCTTGGGACTTCTCCTCAGGGGGAGACATTTAATACTGGAGGAGAATTATGTTCTGAAATATTACCAAGTTCTACTAATTCTCCCACTACATCAGACCTACCACTTCCTACTGTAACAGAAAATTCCACACCTACATCTCCTACAAACAGAGCACCAGATTCTCATGATGAATCCCCACATCTAACCCCAATAATTGATTATCCATCCGATAATGTTCTTGAATCTTCAAATATCAATAACACAACAATAACAGAGGTAATTTCTGAATCTTTACCACTACTTTCTTTTGATTTGAATTGTCCATACATGCCTCAAATGAAATTCTTAACCGAATATCCCACAGATCAAATAAAGGCATTCCTAAAACACTATATGAACCTGACATCAAAACAAAAGCCAAATATCCTATTTCCAATTATGTATCAACTCATAGGTTATCTCACTCATATGCAATGACTGTAAATCAATTATCTACTATATTATTCCTAACAATGTTCATGAAGCCTTAGATAACCCAAAGTGGAAAGAAGCCATGAATGTAGAAATGGAAGCTCTCCAAAAGAATTCAACATGGGAATTGGTTCCTCTTCCTAAAGGAAAAAGAACCATTGGATGCAAATGGTTGTACACTATCAAATTAAAAGTAGATGGAAATATTGATAGATACAAGGCGCGACTAGTAGCAAAAGGATTCACATAAAAGTATGGTATCAACTACCAAGAAACATTCACTCCAGTGGCTAAATTAAATACTATTCATATTTTGTTATCACTGGCTGCCAATAGGGATTGACCACTCGAGCAATTTGATGTAAAGAAAGCCTTCTTGAATGGAGACCTTGAAGAGGAAATATATATGGACATACCCCTTGGAATTAGCATTCAACCCAAAACAGAACCAACAGTGTGCAAGTTGAAAAAGGCACTATATGGCCTCAAACAATAACCAAGAACTTGGTTTGTAATGTTCTCATCGGCTATGGGGAGTTATGGGTACACCCAAAGCAATTCAGATCACACCTTGTTTTTAAAACATCAAAAAGGAAAAGTTACAGCCTTGATAATATACATGGATGACATGGTTCTAACTGAAGATGACTTAGATGAAATGAAGAAGTTGGAGAAATACTTGAACACCGAATTTGGAATGAAATACTTGGGAGAACTTAAATATTTTCTTAGGATTGAGATATCAAGATCAAGACAAGGTATTTTTCTCTCTCAAATAAAGTACATATTGGATTTATTAACAAAAACAGGGATAGCTTGCAAACCAACCGAAACACCCATGGAAATGAATCATACACTTGGCATCTTTCCCAACCAAGTTGCTGTCGATATAAGAAGATACCAAAGGTTGGTAGGTAGATTAATTTATCTATCTCACACCCGGCGTATTATCATTATGATTAAATCAGATTAGCGCTTAAAACACTTTAATTAAAACAAGTTTATCGCGGAAGCATAAAACCAAAACCATATTTCTTGATCACATTATGTATGAAATAACAACCCACATCAAGCATCAACAAGCCCTTGCTTAACCAGATCATACAACCAAACCATAGGCAGATCCCACAGATATCTCAAAGATATAAACAAGAGGAAACATAAACATTACATAACTAAACTGGTTATGTACAACATCATCTGACACCCGAGGTGCCTAATACAAAAGAATAAGCATCCAAGCGCTTTCTGATCCCGAGGATCCTTCCTCACACGAGGGCATACATATATACATCAAAGTATACAAAACAAACTACATGTACAACACATGTCTTCCCTCTACAGTGGTACAAAACATAAACAAAAGCTGAGCCGAGCTCCAAGCTATCCTCTGCTGCCCAAGGCCAAGCAGGTACCATCTCTACTGGGGCCTCCAGCCCTGAGACCGCTCCTCTCTACCAGAAGCATCACCTGAAAAGCATAAGCCCCACACGGGGTGAGATAAACATCTCAGTAAGCTCAGGGTCCTTGGAGGCATCTCCTCCACCCTGGCTCACTCACCATGACACAAGTCATCAGGGTATCACAACCATCTGGGCCATCCCGGCCACTCATAACAATACAAACAAACTATCCAAGCTCTATGTACGGCGGACCGAGTCAAATGCCGACCTCAGTATGAAACCGGAATTCACACTCTTGCCATCCCATTGGGTGCTAACCCTTCGCATGGACGCACGTATATGGTACCTCCGAGACTAGGCAATCAACCGCGACGGGACACACCTAGCTCTTGGTCTTAGGGAATCATCCGCATCCCGGGACCGAGTCAACCATGAGCAAACCAAACTAGGAGGTGCGCTCTACTCCTAGGGAGGTCCATATCCATCTTAACTGGCCAGAAGATCTAATAACAGGCTTAATACAACCTCAAGCACAGATACAAGCATATATTATCATGAGTATGCAACATCCACACAATGCATGTATCATGAATGAAACCACTACTCCCACGGAGTATGGTAGAGCACAAACAAGTGGGAAACATCCCCAAGGGTCCAAGAACTTACCTGGCAAAGCCGAGCTCTGCAGTTCTTCCCTTGCTCTGTGGCCCACGCCATTGACACCCGCGGTGTCACACCCTAAACAAGACACATACAAGCATGCATCAAACATACATACAAGGCATACAAGCACGCACGGTTCACAACCGCTCAAAGTGAAAGGACTCACAATCCTTTCCAACCACAAGGTCATCTATCCTATGGTTCATCAAGGCTTATCACACACAAGCCATCATACCAATAGCCTCTCAAGGTCATCAAAACCACAAGCCAAGGCTCTAGCATGTTTACAAATGGCCAAGCAACTCAGCCCAAACAACAACACATGCTTCACAAAGAGCCATAAAACCAAGGTTCACCAAATTCACATTTAAGAGCTAATCCTACATCCTCACAACAATCTAAGCACATGTTTCAACATGACCCAAAGCTAAAACTAGCTCTATCAAAAGTGGGTCACTATTCACCCAAAACCCCAACTCACAAATCAAGAGGTGATTCTTGAGTTTCTTACCTCAAAGATGGCAAAGAAGGTCCACGGACGACTTCCCCTAGCTTGGGTACTCACGATTTGTCGTCGTTCTTCGCCGAGCTCGAGTTCTTCGAATTTCCCTTGAGAAAGGGATCCTTTGATTTGGGGGTTTTCAAAGTGAAATGAGGTTGGATTCAAGCTCTATATGTGATTTCCATCATGAAACAAGCTTAAGAGATGGATTTTGGTGAGATATGGTGAAGAAAGGAAGCTTGGAGGTCCAACAATGGAGGTGGGGTGCTGAAGGAAGAAGAAAACCAAGTTTTCTCTCTCAAAATCGCGACCAAGACTATATATAGTGGTCCTGTCAGAGCTGCTGCGCTGATCGCGCCAGCTGCACTGGACCACGGCGCCATCCGCGCCAACTCTGCGCCAAGAGCACCGGCCTCCAGAACCTCTGGCGCCAAGAGCACCACCTCCCGCGCCAAGAGCACCAACCTCCAGAGGTTTCCACGCCACTGGCGCTAACTCCCGCGCCAGAAACCAACCTCCAGAACTTCCGGCGCCAACCGCGCCACAAATGGCGCTAACCGCGCCAGCTGGAAAACCATATGAGGTCCAGCGCCAGAAGCGCCAACCTCCAGAACATCTGGCGCCAACCGCGCCAACTGGAAAACTCAGAGTGGTTCTGGCTCCACCAGCGCCAGCCTGGAGCCCTGAGCGCCAACCACCAGAGATCATGGCGCCGGGAGCGCCGCTCCCACGCCATCAGCGTCGGACTCCAGAACTGTGGCGCCATCAGCGCCAATCTGGCGCCATCCGCGCCACAATTCTGCAGAAGAATTCTGCAGAAGGTTTTCTGTAGAATCCTGCATCAAACGCCTTAGATTCGCGCCATACGCGTCCAAACTCGCGCCCAACGCGCTGGGACTTAGGGTTATAACATTATGCATGCTCCTAGTATTGACCATATGGAGGCTCTCTTTTAAATTCTCAGATACTTGAAAGGAACTCTGAGAAAAGGAATTCTATTTTAAAAAAATAATATGTAACACCTCGTATGCATCCAGTGTATTAACATATTACTTAATCAGATAAGCGCAATAATTAACTATAGTTAAAACCCGCGGAAGCGATAATAAAACCTTATTTCTTGATTCATTATGAATGATACGCATTAATACTCATCATAAACGTAAGCCAGCCTCATTGATCCAAAACAACATAAACAACGGCAGATACATCTACAATATCTCTACATATATATCAGGAGAAGTTCACAAGTATATACATCACCAAGACAACAGTGTCTATACAACAGAATAAGCACTGAGTGCTCTGATCTCAAAGATCACTTCCTCACATGAGGGCATACAAGACATATAAAGAGTCCGTGTACATAACAGAAACCATGACATGTGTACATACAAATCTTCCCTCACAGGGGTACAAAATATCAACAAAACAAAACAACTGAGCCTCCAATCCAAATGCTGCTAAGCAGCTACACAGGACTGTCTCTACTTGGGCCTCTCGTCCTGAGACCGATCATCTCTGCCAGACGAGTCACTTGCAAAACATAATCTCCGTACGGGGTGAGATACACATCTCAGTAAGCTCAGGGTTCTTGGAGGCTTCTCCTCCTCCCTGGCTCACTTCCATGACACACGTCATCAAAGGCATCACAAGCACTGGCCACTTGGCCCTCACAACAATACATAGCCAATCATCTAGCTCTAATGTATATCTGCGAAACTACGCCACCAAAGATGCATTATCATCAGCATCAGGACTCTTAGTCCTTAGTGTGAGGCCAGAACTCACACCCGTGCCATCCCATCGGGAGATACCCCTTACGCATGGACGCACGTATATGGCATCTCCGAGAATAGGCTTCAACTGCGACGGGACCACCATCTCTTGGTCTTAAGGGATCATCATCACCCTTTACATGAGCAAACTAAACTAGGAGGTGCGCTCTTCTCCTAGGGAGGTCCATATCTATCTAACTGACCAGAAGATCTAATCAACAGGTAACCATACATACCAAGCATAGAATCATGCATATATATCATCATGAGGAATGCAACAACCATTTCAATGCACATGCATCATAAATGCAACCATCACTCCCTCGGAGTATGGTGGAACACAGCAGTGGGAAACATCCCCAAGAGCGAAGAACTTACCTGGCAAAACCGTGCTCTGTAGTTCAACCCCTAAACGGTGGTCTACGCCACTGACACCCTCGGTGTCACGCCCTATACAAGGCATACAAGCATAATCAAAACCAAATCTATCTCACAAGGCATAAGCATAAAACACGATTCTCAACCGTCACAATGAAAGGAACATCCTTCCTTTCCAAAACCTCTTGGTCATCTATCTTAAGGTTACCAAAACTAACCAATACACTAGACAACTCATAGACCCTCAGCGGTCTATCTCGGCCTAACCAAGGCACTAGGCCATATGTTCGAACTTCCCACGCTGATCGTGCGGCCCTTGACACTACTGGCACTGGATTGCAGCGTGAAAAGGCCTCTGGAGCTTCTCCCGCGCTATCAGCGCTGCATCCAGCGCTACTCGCGCCACCAGTTCGAACCTGGAGTCCCTTTTTCAACCCTGGCGCTAACCGCATGGCTCCCCACGCCAACTGCGCCATTTTGCCGTGGGTTTGGTACTAACCGCGCCACAACCCCAGAGGAATGGCCCTCTGGACACTATTGCCGCTACTCGCACCACTATGGCACCACTATGGCGCTACTAGTGCTATCCTTCCACATGCCTGGCACTACCCGCGCCACATTGGCGCTACTCGCGCCAGACTCTTGGGTCATTATATAATACTGCCTATGTTGAAGGATATTCAAATTCAGATTCGGCAGGGGCAAAAAACTAGACAGTCAACTTCTAGTTATTTTACATTTGTCGAAGGTAACTTAGTGACTTGGAAAAGTAAAAAACAGAAAGTCATTGCAAGATCTAATGCTGAAGCTGAATTTAAGGGAATGGCTCATAGTGTTTGTGAATAACTATGGATTAAAAGTGTTCTTAGAGATCTTGGAGTTGAATGTAAAGAACCAATGAATCTGCATCGTGACAATTAGGCTACTATTAAGATTGTCCACAACCTGGTTCAGCATGATAGGACTAAACATGTAGAAGTTGATAGAGATTTCATCAAGGAAAAATTAAGCCAAGAAGTATTTTTTTCCTTTATCATATCTGAAAAACAATTAGCAGACATACTAACCAAGGTTGTATCTGGAAAAACTTTACATGAAGCAAGTGACAAGTTGGGCATGGTTAATATCTTTGACCAACTTAAGGGGGAGTGTTAAGATAAGATATTTAAAATTCAAATTATATAGGTTGTTAGGTTGTTATTTTTCTGATTATTTGATTATTTTGTGATATGAATAGATAAGAAATTTGTTACCTATTTTATAATTGAGTTTGTTAGTCTTAACTTTGTATAAAAACACCTCATTTAAGGAGCGGAGAATAATAAAAAATAGAAGTACTTTATTTTACAGACTTCCATGAGATAATTATTGAATCAAACTCAAAGACAATGATCCATCTCATTCAACATGGGTGTTCCAAAAAGGAGGCCTATTCATGTAGAGGCCATGTTTATAGAAAAGCCAAGTAAGTAGTTAATGTTCTTGCTAAGTTAAATTTTTCTATTAATAGGGACGAAAGAATTTTTTATATTTTGCCATCGTTTCTTCCTACTTTTGTTGTGGCTTATATAGCCAGTGTTTCATTTCCTCCTAGTTTTTAGTAAAGGTTTTCTTGGGGTGCTTTAATCCCATCGGTAACACACACATAAATATTATTTATTATATTTTATACTTTGGTATTTTTATAGAAAAGAAGACTATATATATTGAAAATATAAAATAATTTTACACTATTATTCAATTACAACTTATTATGTATGATAAGTTTGTTGACTTTTACAATAATTACTTTTGAATTCATATTAAAAATAATTTATAATAGGATGATAATGTAAAATTATTTTGTATTGTTAGTATATGATCATTAAACTTTATTTTTTTCTCTGTTACTCTTTAATTATAAATAAATTTTGTTGTATAATTTATTGTATAAACTAGTATTTTAGCTTATGCATAGTACAAAATAAATGTTTTATTTGACATAACTAAAATTATAATAAATTAATATTTTTAAATAAATAGATTGTATTATAATTAAAATTTGTAATAAATTAATATTTTTAAACATATAAATTTTATTTTAAATTTATGATAAATAATTTATATTGAGATAAATGTGATTTTTATTTATTGATAAAAAATTAA
>PYAF01003069.1:850719-863515 GCA_007407185.1 Glycine tomentella
AATTTATATTATAATTTACATATCTATGAAATTATTTAATGATATGAAATAAATTGTTAGCTTCAAAAATAAGGATAAAAAACATTAAAAAATGTTTAAGAATTATTTTAAATTATTTCAATGTATATTTAATACAATATTTTTTTAATATAATAAATTATTTTAAATTAAATAAATTTAGTGATATATATATATATATCAATATCAATATCAATTAGTTTTTGACATAATTAGTCTATTAGCTGAATTGGTTAGAGCATTGTATTAATAACTTAAAGGTCACAAGTTTGATACCTGCTTGCACCATTATTTTCTAAAATATATTTTAACTTTTCAAAAAAAAAAACAAACGGATTGGGCTTACGGATTGCCCAATCCGTACATGCAAAAAAAAAAACTTACGGATTGAAAAATCCGTAAGATTCTTATGGATTCACGAATCCGTAAATTCTTACGGATTCACGGATCCATAAGAATCTTACGGATTGACGAATCCGTAAGCATGAATTATACGGATCCTTTATAAAAACTGCAAAAAAGCGAAGGATAATTTTGGAAATGTACTATTTATGAATGGTGTATTAGAAATAACGAATGGTGCAGGAAGAAACACTCCAACTTAAGGCGTAATTGTTCCAGACCCAGCGTAGCCTCAGTCCAGACAAGCCCAATAAGCCCATATCGATTACATGGAACCAATCTAGTCCAATAGGTTTGTGTCAGTTGGTACCTAGAATAGCTAGTATAAGGCAAAAATTCTCCCAAATAAATTGAGAATAATTCAAAGTTCCTCTGTTCTCTTGCTAGAAAATATCCACTTTATCGTATAGAAAATTATCATGTTATCTTAATCAACCTTATAACGTTATCATTGACGACCTTATGCTTCAAAAGACGCAATATATCGAAGACTAGCTCAAAAGCTTACGAGAAGCACGTGTTGCATAGCTTAGGCCAAACGGTACAACATGCAAACAAAATATTACCTTAATTGTCTCAATTTTTTTACATATAATACTATCAAATAACATGTAAATAAAAAAATTATCTTAGTTGCTTTGATTATCTTAATAACCTTAAATATCATTCTTGAAGTTTTAAATATGTTAATTAGAAGAAAAAAAATCATACAATTTAAAGTTTGGAAGAAAAAGACTTATTGCGGGAGTGACATGTGACACATGACATATGGTTTACTTCTAAAAACTTTGTTTTAATTTATGACATAACACATGCATAAATAAATAATATGTAAATAAAAAATTGACTTGAGAGATTATAAAAATGTCATATAGTTATAGTTATTGTTTTTAAGGAAATAAGGATGTTAACACACATAGTGAAAATTTATTATTTTTTTAAAATTATCCTAGGATCTTTAACTTCTTGATAAGATTTCAATATATTTTCATAAGTTTTAATTTTTGGGGTTAATTATAGAACTAATTCTTAATTGAACCTTGATCACACTTAAAACTCTTTATCTTTTTTATTTTGTGGGAATTAATTAAGTTACACTTATTAGGTAATTTTTAATAAATAGTGTACTTATCAAATAAAAAAAGAAAAATTATATTATTTGATAAGGTTTATGTAAATTTTTACCTAATATATAGTATATACAAAGGATATATTAAATGTCAATTATGTTAATTTTTACTATTACACTACAAACAATGGTTAAAGAATAAAATAAATAAATAAAAATTATTAGAAAATATATCATTTACTAGTATTATCGAAACCTTAAATTTTCAATCAACATTTTTATTTGTTAATTATTTAGTATTTGCCTACCTATTAACCTTAATATAAATATAAATATATTCCTAAAATTGATTTTTTTAGTAATCCTAAAATTGACATATTACTGATTAGCCTTAGGATAAATATCTTGTTAAGATTGAGTATTGGTATTAATTAACCTTAACATAGTATGTGGATCCCACAAAGGGGACCATAGTCGATGATAGTCAAATTCAAATGAAAACTGTCTCTCAAGTCTCAAATTCACAAACCCAACGGTCATGTGATTTCAAAACCTCTCCCCCCCACTCTCCCTCTCTCTGTCTCTAATCATCTCAAACTTGGATTTCACCCACATTGAAATTTTCAATTATTCTCGTCAATCTATCTCAAAAACCTTTTTTTCTGTCTTCAATGGCTGCTACTCCAAAACCCTCCATCAAATCTTGCACTCCCAAGAAACTCCCCAACGCCTTAATATCAGTTTCCAAGGTGAGGGTCATCGTCAGGGTCAGACCCTTCCTCGCACACGAAACCTCTGCAAGAAACGGCGACGTTTCGTGCATCTCCGTCCTCCATCAAGATTCCGAGTCTCCGCCAGACGAGATTGCCGTTTATCTCAAAGACCCACTAACCAGGTCTAATAAAGTTTACACCTTTTGGTTTTTCTGTGGGTGAATTTTGGTTTTAGCCATGTGGGGTTCTTAATGTTTTTGTGATTTTGGTTTTGCGTGCCTTAGCCGGAACGAGTGCTACCAGTTGGACTCTTTCTTTGGGCATGAAGATAACAATGTGGGTCAGATATTCTGCAGAGAAGTAAGCCCCTTGATTCCAGGAATGTTTAGCGGATGCAATGCCACAGTGTTTGCTTATGGAGCTACTGGCAGTGGGAAGACATATACCATGCAGGTGTGAGTGTGATCTTTCAGGAAACCATTATTTCGCTTTGTTTGCTGTCGTCAGGGTTTTAAATTGCGATCACGATTGGGTTGGGTTATTGCAAGCTAATGTCTTGTGATTTGCAAGGAATATGTCATACCCGGGTTGTCGTAGACTCTCTTTTTTATACAATTTTCTTACCTAGATATATGAATTAGTTTGGTTTTTTTAGTATCATGAGGTTTTGTAATTGTATAGATTTACGATTAGGATTACTATCACGAGGTTTTGCAATTGTATAGATTCTGCTTTTTTTGTTCTGAACATTAGTCTAGCAATTAAGGATTGTGGGAATGGTTTTAAATTGTGGTTGCATCATGTGTGGTTGTAGAGATCTAAAAAACTAGAATGTTGCAGCTGCAATTGTTGTTATGAAATGCAATTTAAAACCATGATTATGGGTTTTATTTGAGGATTTTAGAAAGTGCATCCACTCTTAGATTCTTCAAAATTCAAATTGGTTGTACCACCTTCTTGTAGATGTGAACTTGTAGCCTGTTTAGTTTTGTGTCACGTACGACAACACACACGTTTACCCACATCCAAGGTATAGGCTAGTTCACACAGCTTCTGGTTTTTACCTTTTTGATCCACATTTTGGGCTTTTTGACGCAGAGCCAAACACACATTTAGAGTTCATAGAGTGAGGATTAGGAATGTTCTTTATTTTTATGCTTAACAATAGCAAACGTCCTGGTTATATTTTTCTGAATACTATCCCAGAAAATATGGGGCTGAGGAGGTGGATTTGAAGAAGTTTATTCATTCTTGGGACTTGGGTTCCTTTAATTTGTGGTACCTAGTTGTAAATTTTTAGTTTTAACATGCTTTTATTTAATTTTTCTTTTTTTATGTTTTTTGAAGTTTCATACTTTTTTGTGTTGTGTTCTTGAGATGAACTGATGATTGGTGTTGCAGGGAACTGAGGAACAACCAGGCTTGATGTCACTGGCAATGTCCGCGATCCTGTCTATTTGCCAGTGCACTGGCTGCACAGCTCAGATTTCATACTACGAAGTCTACATGGATCGATGCTACGACCTCTTGGAGGTCAAAGCGAAGGAGATTTCAGTTTGGGATGACAAAGATGGGCAAATTCACCTCCGGGGACTATCTCAGGTTTCTATAAACACAATGTCTGAATTTCAAGATGTTTTCTCTTGTGGAGTTCAGAGACGCAAGGTTGCACATACAGGCCTCAATGATGTCTCTAGTAGGAGCCATGGAGTGCTTGTGATATCTGTGTCCACTCCTTCTGCTGATGGCACTGGAACTGTTGTATGTGGAAAGTTGAATCTCATAGACTTGGCAGGTTACTTCCATACTCAATTGGGATTAGATGTCTTGCAAGCACTTGTGGTTATATGCTTATGTGTTTTAAGATTGAAACAGGTAATGAAGACAACAGAAGGACATGTAATGAAGGGATTCGTCTCCAAGAGAGTGCCAAGATAAAGCAGTCCTTGTTTGCATTGTCAAATGTGATATATGCATTGAACAACAATAAACCAAGGGTACCCTACCGAGAAAGCAAATTGACCCGCATATTGCAGGACTCTCTAGGCGGAACAAGTCGTGCACTGATGGTTGCTTGCCTGGTAAAGCTAGAGATACTATAGTTCTTCTCTTCTCAATTTCTGTTAGTCCACTAGATTTTTAGATACATAACAACAAATTGCTTGAGTAAGAGATTTATTAGTTGAATATTCCTTGTTCAACCACTGCAGTGACCAAAGAATTGCTTATTAGTTTACTTCACTATGTTAACTATGATTTGATTCAAAATTTACTGAAGCCTTTTTGTATTTTGATTTCAGCATCCAGGAGAATACCAGGAATCTGTTCATACTGTTAGTTTAGCTGCTCGATCAAGGCATGTTTCTAATTTTGTACCTTCTGCTCATAAACAAGAGACCCCAAAAGTTAAAGTTGACATGGAAGCAAAATTGAGAGCTTGGTTAGAATCAAAAGGCAAAACAAAGAGTTCACAAAGACTTGGGCCATTAAATTCTCCACTTCCGAAAAAAACTCCCAGTTTCTATGTTACCCCTGCTAAGAGATCCATTACCTTTAACAGCTCAGTGAAGAAGGGGGGAAGAACTTCCATCAACCTAGATGCTCAACATACTAATGAAAGGTGACTAGTGGTCCTATTCTTGCATACATAATAACAGAAAATTGTTTTTTTGTTGACTTTACATTTCTAACAGCTATCTGTTTTACTGAGTAAGCAGGGCCTTTGCTGTAGCTTTTGGAAATTTACTAGATGTTGGAGGTTCTTTTGATTCATGCATGGAGGTAAGTGAGTATCAAAAGTGCAATACATTTAATAACAGGTACAATAACCCAAATACAATATCATTCATACTGAAAAAGACAAGCATTATCAAAAGAAGCAGGAAAAAGTCCAACAAGGAACTGTTTATCTTCATAAATTTTTGAATTTGCACAGTGAAGAAACCTTTACATCTTTACTGAATATAATAATATTCATAATCTTTTAAATTTTCAGTCACATTGATGAAACCTTGGCATTTTTCTTCGATATAATAATACTCAATGTTCTGCAGAATGCACCATCTGGTGGTGTCAAGGAAAATGATGACAAAGGGACTGAGCATGATGCCAATAAGCCTGCATGGGAATCATACAAAAATCTACCTGGTATGCCACTACTTTGTGAAATTCCTGAAATTAGTTTGCATTATTTGACAATAAAATAGGGAAAAATTAGTTTGGTACTTTTGGTATAGTCTCCTGTGCTTTCTAAAGCTATGAATCAACATGTCTTTGTATGTAGTTGAATCATTGAGCAAGGGAGTGAACTCAATTACTATTAAGAGTAAAGATGCAGCACAAAGTTCTTTAAGAAAAGCCCTCTCCCCCATCAACATCAATGGTAATCAGAAACCCCTTGAATCACAAACACCTTTTCTGGCTACCTGCTCCACTAATAAAGGGCCACAAAAGAATGACACTCCACTTGGCAAATTCAGCACACGAAGTTCTACACTGAAGGTAATGCAGGTTATCTGACTCCACTCCACTAACAAATGTACTTTTTGAACCACCATGCTTACATTACCAATTTTTTAATGTGCAGAACTGTCTAGTTCAAGAATACATTGATTTCTTGAATAATGCAAGCAGGTAGAGCAAACACTCTCCTTTGTATTTCTATTTTGTGAACCTTCTATTAAGATGTTTATATTAAGGTGTTTTAACATTGATTTCAATTCTTAAATGCAGAGAGGAACTACTTGAGTTAAAGGTACATGCTGGAGTGTCACAAAAATGCCCCATATGAAGAGCTATTTCTTTATCTTGAATAATGCATTATTCTTTTATTTTTGTTCATTTTGTAACTTTTGGGATTCAATTCCTTCAGGGCATAGGAGAGAAAATGGCAGAATACATAATAGACCTTAGAGAAGAAAGTCCCCTTAAATCGGTTAGTATAAAGAATATTTACACTATAGTTACTGAATTAAGTCAGCATAATGCTTTTAGTGATGCTTTGATTTTGGCATTTTGTAGTTAAATGACTTGGAGAAGATTGGCCTCTCTTCCAAGCAGGTATATTATAAAGTCATGTTATATTAGCTGAAATTTTAATTCTAATTAGTGTGAACAAAATTATAACTTTTACCACTTTTTGGCAGGCCCATAACCTGTTCACAAAAGCTGCAAAAACACTATTTGAAGATAAAGCTGAAGCTTCAATACTCAGTTGAAGTCGAAGTCCATTCTCAGCCTTTCTTTAGGGCATCAAGGGTGATTTTTATTCTTTTCAATTTATTATCATTGTACCATTGCCGCAGCTAGCAACCTATTCAGTTTGCTTTGAGTTCTTGTATGTTGTAATCTAATCACAATACTTTTTTTACTCATCATTGAAAAAGTGTGATCCTTGTAACATGTTGTCAATTATTTCTACTATTCACTTGCCTATGGTCAGCATTGTTTATGACTTTTATTCAATTGAAGTAATATGAAATAAGCTCCACGTCTAACTCTTTACCTTCCACAGAATTGAAATAAAAATTAACATGCAATAATTGTAAATAAACTAATAAAGTAACTTCTATGAGAAGCGTCAATCTCTAATGCTTTTGGTTGGCAGGTAAAAGTAGGTCACACATTAATTCTTCTCATGGTTCTGTTGGAAACAACTAATTTTTAAGTTGAGATGGAAAAAGAAAAGTAGACTTGCATGAATATATAAACAACCAAAGTTTCTTTTTATTTTTTTTAATCTATTAGGTAAGCTTTACAATAATTGATCAGCAATGCCATGATGTTCTATCATGAGCCAAAATTTTCATAAAATAAAATACTTTTGCGTTTGAGTTCTTTTCAGTAGGGTTTTTCTTTATATACCCGTCTACCCATGACTTGGAGTTTCATTGATCTACTTCAGACATAGTCAAACCAGCATAGGTGAGATTTTAGTTATTTGGCAAACAAGTTAACTAAAAGCTAGAAACCTAATTAAAAAAACTAATTTTATCTAAAATGATGTTAAACTAGTTTGTTGAATTGGAAGTATATATGTAGTAAAATTAACTGCTAAATTTACTGATAAATGTAAAATGAAAATGACATAAAATACATTTCTGTATATTTATTAGTTTTTAGGTTTTTGGTTAACTTTTAACTCCTCATTTAAACAATCATGCATTACACATACAAAATCCCAAATAACTTTACAAATAATATGCCCCCCAAACCCAACTGGGCGACTCCCAATCCTATCAGCATCCTTTACGAACGAAGTTGAATGGAAAGATCTCTTATTGCTTGCACAAAACACTAAAAAAATAACGTAGAAATTATATTTATACACTCAGTTTTTTAATCTTATTTACTTTTTATTCTTTTTCTTTCTCATATTATCATATTACTGAATCAGTTCTTGTAAAGTTAATCATATTACGTACTATATTCACCTTTTTTTATTTTTATTTTTCCGTCATATCATTTACTATGCTTATCTCTTTTTCCCTCTTTTTTCTTTCTATCTGCTAACACTCCTAAATGAAATGTACGCTAAACATTTTTTTTCATTTGGTCTATAATACAAGATATCATTTATATTATATGTGGAATTAGAACCTTAACCACCATCAATATAAATTAATTTTCACGGGATCGAGAAAATTCTCAATGACTCAAAATTCTTCACAAATCACAATGCACATTACTAATGAAGTCAAAAATACTAACTCATTATTTGACTAACATCAGCTACTTCCATTTACAATTGAAGCAGTTAGCGTAAAGTTAATCAAAAAGTAAATATTATTCGATTAATTACTGCCTTTTCCAGTTTGCGTAAATGATTATATAATATATTGGTATCCAAAGAAGCAGTAACAATATATTTCTAGGCATTAACACTGCATGTAAAACTCAAATCAATTTGTCAAAAACATCGTTTTCATGATTTCATTATTAGCATGACAAGTCATCTATTTAAGGATAGGAACAAAAACTGCATTAGTGCATTTTGTCAATCATCATATTATCGGATTTTCGTGCCGACCAAGTCAAGAATGCATGATACTGATGCATTCGCCGGTGGAGGGGGACTCAAAAACTTCTCAGCTTTTTTTTCTCAATAAAGTTTATTATTATTATGAAAAAGAGAGACATTCCACACGCCTTTTAAAGTTTTTTTTTTATAAATAAAAAAGAGAAAAAAATTCAGTGATTAAAGAAAATTAAAAAAATAAGGGTGATAGGAAGGGGGGAATGACAATATAAAAGTAGTGAAACGGTTACTGTGAATTAAAAGAAAATAGTAAAAGTTTAAAAAGTGGTTTAAAAATAAAATTATCTAATGACATGTATATACTAAATTTGATTAATGAGCTAATACTTAATAGCTAGTACATGTATATATAGTTAATCATATTCTAAATTTTAAACGTTTATGTGATAACTACTAATTATTAGTAAACATTTTCTAATTTATGATGAGTTTATATTAATATAAGTTAAAATAATTATTGCATAATCAACAACTTTATATAAATTTTGATTTCATTAATAAAACCATTATCTTATAATAATATATTACATAAATTTTTTAAAATTTAATAATATAATCAAAACATTCTTATTTTATGAATTGAATATTAAATAATTTTAAGTTAATATAATTCATACATATAATATATAGAATATCATTTATAAATATATTCTATTTGATAAAATATTTTAAGTTACCAATAAATTTGAGAGAAAATTATTTGATAGTGTAAAAATAAATAGATGCCTCCTTTAAGTCATTAAAAAATTAAATTTAAACTTATTAAATTATTATGTTTTATAATATTAAAAAAACTGTAAAAAGTCTCCTTTTCAATATTCTCAGCCAAGAAATCTCACTCCTATAAAGTGGACAACAAATTATTCTCCACATAACTGCTTGTCAACTCCATTAGATGATAAAAATGGCATCCTTGCTTCTTTTTTAAGTGGAAGGCAATTCGTTCGCATATTGATGATTTTTTAAAAAAAAAAAAATTGTGTGATTGACAATGATATACAAATGCTCGAATCATTTATAAAATGCTGTTGAAAAATATTTATTTCAATAACTGAAAATAATTCCTTTTGTTTAAATTTGAAGTACTTAGCACTATCTATATATAAATAAAAAATATAACTATAAAAAATTATTCTGAATTACTTTCTTTAAGCTAAAAATACTTTTTATTTGGAAAAAGATTTTGCCAAACCATGATTACGACGACCTTGAATCAGATAAGAATAGGAATTGTGAAAAAAGAAAAAGTTTCACACCATCAAAAATAAGTATACACGAGAGAGAGTAATAAATAGGTTAAGAGGAAAAAAGGATATAAATGCGACAGTATTAATTAAGTAGTGAAATGAAAAGGAAGGGGAGTTGAAAAAAAGTATAATAACTTAATAAGTATACAAAATAACGAAAAGAATTGCTGTAATAATATAAGACTCAATTATATTCATATAAATGAAAATAATTTTTTTAATCACAGTCACAAATCACGAGCGTGTTTTCAAGTATCCATCACCATCCAAGTCAGAAGCACACACATGGAACTGAAAATCACAATCTTAAATGAGCCTTTAGCAAAAGTAGAAGGGACCAACAATGACCTTACGTACTTAACGTGTCTTGTTGAGAGAATGCATTATTAATTAAAAAAAATTGCATTTGTAACCTCTAAAGAAAAAATAAAGAAAAATTACCCATTATATCCTCTAAACGAAACATTTTTAGAATATTTTCAAATTTCAACCAGAGTGGTTTATGAAATTTCTAAATTTATGCAGTTCATCATTAATATAATTAACGTGATAGTTCTCGTATAAAGTTATTGTTTAATACTGTACTGTATAAATAATCCTTCTTATCAGTTCTTTGTTGAAATTCAAAATTCTCACAAGAGCTTAACCATTAAATGCTTCTACATCACTGCCCTTCAATAATCACAAGTCACATCCATTAAAATAAATGCTATTTATCATCTAAATGCCACTTTGCCACCATGCCGAAGTTTCGCACCCTCGACTTCAATTGTGAAAGACAAAGAGGAAAATCGCATATTATGGCAAAGAAAACAAACAAAAAAACTAGACACCTTATTCCAGTAATATTACTAATTTAATATTATAAGCAGAGATTCATAATTCAGAATAATTAGCCGTACTTTATACAGAAGCGACCAATTATCAAACATTCATATATATAAAAAATAAAAAAAGCAACCATGACCTTAACACACCCATCACAAGTCCAAAACACGAACTTGCTCAAGGGCAAGACATGACCACTTTATTCTAAGGGTGTTTGTTTAGACACAAAACACCACAGTGCATGA
The DNA here is from genome assembly GCA_007407185.1 of Glycine tomentella. Classification (NCBI taxonomy): domain Eukaryota; kingdom Viridiplantae; phylum Streptophyta; class Magnoliopsida; order Fabales; family Fabaceae; genus Glycine; species Glycine tomentella. The sequence goes on from PYAF01003069.1 coordinate 861,279, forward strand.
AAACCATCACAAACATAATACATTACTGCATAATTTTGAAGTTTTGAAACTACATATAGTTATCATTATTTCTAAGGGCCATCTCTGCTTGAAGCTTGGCTCTCCAACACCTCACTTGCAAGTGCAGGGGTTGCAGGTGCAGTTAGCTCCACATTTGCAGCCATCGTTCTCAGCGGGAACACCCATTTCAGCACCCTCGAATTGAGCCTTAACTGGTGCCACTCCCATGACCAAGGTCTCGGTGGTGGTTGACTCGGTGTAGCTCAAGTCTGGGTACATCTTGCAGCTGCATAACAAGTAGAAAAAGAAAACACGGATTAGTGAAATTTACATAACACAATTACACAAAAGGTTAAGAAGATTCTTATGATAAATTTTCACATGAACATCTCATGTGAAAATTGTGTCTCTCTTCTTAAAAGTGTACGAAATTTTATATGATTTATATCCAAACATGATCAAGTGAATTCATATTCCACATACTTCAGTACTCTCAGAAGAAACATTTTTAGCTGAAAATAAAAAACCTCGGGGAGCTTCTAAAGAAGCACAGGTTAACAAAATGGGTACCCTAAAACCAAATAAAGAACGACGCATGGCCATCTTAACACAAGTAAAACAGATTCTCAGAGTGAACAGAATTGAACTCGTAGAAACCCATGTTAGAAAAAAACAAAAAGCATTATTTTTTATAAAATTTACCAAAAAGGGTACCCAAAAAGCCAAGCAAAACACCCCAAAAACCTTCCCATGAAAGAAAAATGATAAAATCGACATGTTCTGACTTCTGTAAAGCAGAAAAAGGTTCAGGTGATCAGAATGTCCCCATGCAAGAAAATAAACAAAGCATAATTTTTTCATGCAATTCAACCAAAAGGGTACCCAAAAAAGCCCATTAAAAACCCAAGAAGAAATTTTTCGCGGAAAAACTCAATTTTTCCGGGCGTGAAAAACCAGTGACACAGAGAATCTTACCCTCCGCAGCCGTTGCCGCACTTGCAGGCGCTTCCGCAACCACAGTTACCACCGCAGCAAGACATATTTTCAGGTGAGAGAAAAAACAAACACACAAACAACAAAAGAAGAAGATAACGACGAAGAAGAACGAGTCACAACAATCACATACACTAGAACGAGTTTCAAGGCTAAGCCACGACCCCAATTTATAAAGCGGTTGAGGGGAGAGAGTGCGAAACATCCACCGTCCACGTGTCGAAATCTCACGACGCGTCTAATCCGTTTGCGGATCTTCTCCCACCTCGACGTCGTTTTCATCACTTGAGTGGAGTGATCAGAGAGAGGGGTCTTCTGGTATGTTCTAAAATGTACGTTTGTTTGCCGTTGGATGAGATATTAAATGATGGGTCAAATGATGATCAACGGGAGAGAGTTGATGTGATGGAAGGGTGTGAAAATATCTGTGTCGAATTTGTCACCATGTGCCACTCATGCAATCATTCTACTCTATATTTTTTTTATAAAGCTTGCTCATTTCATTTTAATCCTTTTCTCTCTCTTACATAGCAAAAGTGCAAAACATAAATTTGAGTTTTTAATTTTTTTTCTTAATGAGACCACTATTTTTCACTATGGATATTAATTAATTCATTTGGATTCTTATATTCTTATTTGTGAATCTTATAATTAATTTCACAGTCTAATATTTTATTTAAATTTATTTATACTTTAAATTATAGTATATATGTACTAAGATTTTTTTTCAAGATAAATAAATATTGATTGTTAAATTTTATTATTTATGATTGCATAATTCAAACTTACTCATCACCCTCGTGTAAAAATATCAACTCATTAGAAATGCCTCCTCTTATCATATAAATATGGGGTGTGTAAGTATGTGTATTTTTTTTATAGATAGAAATTAAAGATAATATGTATTCTACTTAATTAATTCAACTAGAACCTTTAATATGCACACGTATATGTATGATTGTGCTTAATTGTCCTTATACAATTGTATAATCCATATTTACTCATCCCAATTTTATATAAAACGGGCAATCTCATTTATATGTGAGTTTTAATATTAAATATAAATATTATTATTATAATTAATTTAAAATTTAAATGTTTTTGGATTTTTTAAAACATGTTACTTTTTTGGAATAGTTCTTTTCTTAATGTTTACCTTTTGAAAAAAATGTGTTTTTAATTTTGTGCCAAGATATTTTGGTGCTAAAAAATAATATTTACAATTAATAATAAATACAAACAAA
>PYAF01003069.1:863615-890494 GCA_007407185.1 Glycine tomentella
GTTTTAATATTAAATATAAATATTATTATTATAATTAATTTAAAATTTAAATGTTTTTGGATTTTTTAAAACATGTTACTTTTTTGGAATAGTTCTTTTCTTAATGTTTACCTTTTGAAAAAAATGTGTTTTTAATTTTGTGCCAAGATATTTTGGTGCTAAAAAATAATATTTACAATTAATAATAAATACAAACAAATGGACTAGTTTGAAGAAAGGTCATATTTTTGCCCTCCAAAAAATCATATCTTTAAAGATTAAAAATATATTTAAGTTTAAAGTTTAAAGTTAAAAACCTTCATAATTTGTATTTTTATTTATTTTTATTTTTAAATTTATCATGATTTTTCTATAATTTATGATAATTTTTAATGGATCTTCAAAAATTCTCATATAAATTTAAACTTATACGAATTTTGTTATGGTATAAAATATAACACATTTCAATTTTACTTTATGAGAAAGAAGCATCAACCACACAAATCGAACATTTATAACAACGAAATATATGTATTAGAAAGAAAAAAAGAAAAAGAAGTATAACTAAGCCCGTTCAATTATAAGTTATTTGAGCTAAATTTTATACTCATACATGATACACCCTCTGCAACTTATCCTCATCACACACGTTCCATTTCAACATTTCCTATGCTCCTGTTTTTCAATTGCTTTTCATCATTGGCTAAAGTAGGAAGTGAAAAAGAAAACTAAAAAAAAAAAAAAAACCACTCAACCATATGCCTATTCATTATTTTTTTTTTTTTTTTTTTTTTTTAAAAACATATGCCTATCGTCATTAACATCTTGCTTTTTTTTAACAGAGACATCTATGGCTAATAGAAATAAAAAAGATGACAAAAGTTAGTAATGGTTATTGCATTGATTATTACTTAGGATTCTATGAAAAGCTATGGAAATCCAAACGGGTGGATGTAATGGAAGCAGCACATTGGGCAGATGTGACCCGATTTGAGGTAAAATAAATAGATTGATTTGAATTTCTATAGGTAAAATCAATTAAAAAAATGCTAGATTTAACTTTTAAGTATCAAATACATTACTAATTAACTCATTCAATTTTTATGTTGTAAGAATTAATTCATTCAATTGCTAATACGTGTCAAAAATTTTTTCACATACATCACTTAATGATTTTTTTTTTTTTTATGAATTACGGAATTTAACAGTCTAACCATTGAATTGAAGTGAATTTTTATAAAGTAGATTGAATTTATAAAATTTCATGCAAATTAGAGACTAATTGATACTTTATTATACTATTTTTTATGGATAATATATTTTTACCAGCAATTTTTTTATATGTGCGAAAAGTATATATATTAAATGTGGATATAAAGGTACCTCAATCCATTTACACAATAGTTTGCCCTATCTAGTATCTGCATCACCCTTGGCATATTATTGTGCAATATTAGATTTATAACATGTTATTTAAAATATAAACCAATGTCTATTACTAGATAATATATCAACTTGTTAGCTACAAAACCATATATTCCACTCTCGTGGATATATAATGAACCTTTTCTGATATTTCCGTCCATCTTAGGCTTGTTAGCTACAAAACCATCTTATATCTAACATTATAAGATTTGATCTCAATTATATTGTGCAATATCTTAGTCAAATCTTATTAATTAGCTTCACCTCTAATGGTTCATTATCATGATTCTATCAAAGTTCTCAGACATGTCAGAGGTACTCTAGCTGAGGGTTATTTTTCATGTATAAAAGCTAATTAGAAAGAATGAATTCACGCATTCGTAATTAGAAATCAATTACAAGCTTTTATACATGAAAAAATAGCATTATTATGAATTTGCGTTTTCAGTAGACATCAATCATGCACGTTGTAGAAGATCTTGGACTTCTCAAACGACTACTCTGTATTGCACTAGTTTATTAGAATTTTAGATTGAAAAAAAAAATAATTAAAATAGAGGTGGTGTCCAAAACAGATAATATATAATTAGATTAAATAATTTATATCAAAATTGAAAATTATGAAATCTTTTAAGAAAAGGAATAGACTAAAAAAACAAACACTTTTAAACAATATTATTTTAGTTTAATATATTGAGTTGGATTAAAGGCCATCAAGGTAAAAACCTGTTTTGTATACTATTTCAAAAGCTGCTTGAGAAAAAAAAAAAAAAAAAACACATTTTCATTTAGAAATTTGCGTGGGCTTTGTTTTTTTATTCTCGTGGCAGTCAAAGGAATCCATTACAAGATTAGCATATTGTATCCGAGATTTTACTTTCTGCACTACTTTTTTCAACATCACTATCCTTATATTCAACTCGGTAAGATAAGATGGAATTACCGAATTACCAGAGAGAGGTTTGAGTAGTTTATATCTTAGGTTCAAATTTTATTGTCCTTATTTTACAAAAAAAAAAATGCTATCCTTTATTTTTTTAACCATTATCTAAAATTTTCATTGCTTAGTTAAATCATTTTTAGAAATTTAATTTTAGAATTTATTAAATTTCTTTTAGAAATAAAATTTTGAAATTAATTTATGAAATATTTTTGAAAATATTAATCCTAGAATCTATTTAAATTTTTGTTCATAAAATTAATTCCACAAGTAGTTTGTAAACTTTTTTTTAAAAAAAAAAATTCTAAAAGAGACTTTATAAGTCACATTGCAATATAAATTTTGAAAAAAATAGTACATTGTAAATCAAGAATTCTAAAATATATAATATCACAATCATTTTATTTGAATAATGATAATTTTGAAATAATAATTGCAAAAATAATGGGTCATACCGTAGGAAAAAAAGGTAGTGTAGCAAAAACCATCTTGCATTGGTATACCGGTGGGCCCTTAGTTTAGTGTGGCCATTCTATGTGGGCACCGAATCCATTTGGATTGTGGACCAAATAATCTTTTTGATTAGCTTCTTACACGATGTTTCATATTTATTTTGGTCCTAGATCACTACCTTTATCTATTATCAAGAATTTCTTATTTCTATCAACAAAAAAATACATGTTATTCCTATTATGAATAATTAAAACGTGATTATTCATATTTATCTCAGTGGTATCTTTTATGAATTTCTTGATTATTATTTACTTTTTTGTAACTTTCTGGTTATTCGTTGTATTTATAAATAAACTACTACTCTAGAAAATAATACATGCAATTCTATTCTCTCTAATCTTCTGTCTTTTTTTTTCTCTATTATTTTTTTTGTTGAGTTATTTTATTTAAAAATTTCACATTTCGTTTCTAACAGCAACAGAGAAAGCGTTTGCTGTAGAGAAAAGAAAACCGAATGCAACAACTATTTGAAAAAGATACTATCCTCACTATATTCATTTGCTAAATTTGTTCATATGCTGTTAAGGGGGGAAAAAAGTAAAACAAAAGTTAACTTGTGCTTTTTTTGACAGTGTAAAAGTTGTATGATCATCCAATCTCGGAAGTTTAGTTTCACAGCCACCACTTTCTTTCCACTAAAGCCTGTTTAGCACTGATATTTTGTATTTTTTTTTTTTAAATCTCATGAGAAGTAGTATTATATTTATATCTTTAACTGTATGGTTGATTTAATTTATTTTAAAATAGAAAATTTTCTATCTAACTATATGATGGTGTTGCATTAATTACATATGACATCTCAATTATATCTAATGATTGAGCTTTCAACTCAAATACCCTTTTAATTCTCCCGATATTCTACAGTGACATATCCCAATTTTCTTCTGTTGTGTCATTATGTACTAAAACTTTTGCATTCATTATTAGGATGTAAAAATATATCACAAAACTAAAATAATAACAAACTACACTCTTTTTTATATTATAATGACTAAATTTTGATTTTGATTTCCTTTTTTTTTCACAATTTTGCTTCTCTCTTGTTTAAAAAAATTATAATTTTGATTCGTTTCTCAATTTTATAGAGGTTTATTTCTATATTTTTTATTTACATTTTAAGTAATTAAATTATGTTTTAATGATATTAAAAATAAATATATTAAGTCTAGACTTCAATTTGATTAAAATAAAAGAAATAAAACATATAAAGTATACAATTTGATGAGTGAGATTCCTTGTTTTATCAATTAAAAATTCTCAATATTGTCAATACTATTTATTACAAGCTATGTATTTGGAAAAAACTTTCACCTTTTCCATGGGAGTGATTTTGAAGTCTTGTGACATCACTTTTTCTACTTGCTAAGCAATCTTCTTTGGGAAGATCCCCTAACATCTAAAGACTAGTTAAATAATTGCTTTTAGATGGAATTGTTTGCGATTTGGATATGTACAATGAGCCTTTAGATGAACCTCTAGGATAACATGTCATTGACGTCTTACTCAACCATATTGAGAGTGCTTCCCATTTTACCATTTTTCAGCATAAAAAAGTTTTATTACTTTTTAAAGACTAATTTGTTATTTTTCTAAAGAATTTATTTGTAACAGAAATCTTTAGAAAGACATCATGATTCATGACATAATCCAACTTTTTTTATTATTAAACTGGCAACTGAGTGCTTAGTCTAGTTACTTTAATGCTATTACTCTTTAAATTTTTGAATTATTCATTGTTTAAACTAATATATGTATTAAAAATATTATTAGTTACATTAATTATAGGTTTAGTTAAAGATAATCAGATAAATTATTTGGTAGAACCTGATATCATGGTGACCCCTTAAAAAATTATCCTTTATGATACGTAATTTGAAATAATGAATAAATTTTATGAAATACTAACAACTAAAAGTATTACTAGTAAAAACATCGATTTGATATTTTAAAAATAAGAAATATTTTCAGATAAATTAGAAGTCTTTCAAGTTACAACGACAAATAAATAATTTGAAAAGCATGGGAATTATTGTTTCGAGAAGGGTTGAGTCATGGATGCTAATTAAGGAGGATGAGGCATCTGCAACGAAAAAGCCCCAAATAAACCTTCAGTGCAGTGTTGTAATTGTGACAAACAACAAAAAACGATTAACATCATGAGTGGTTGTTCAGAATCTTCAACCAAACCAAACACCAACATCAACAATTCATCCAAATCCAAGCCTCCTTTCAAGCCAGCAAAGGATGACACCAAGCCCGTTCTTCAAGACCCAGTAAAAACCCTCTCTCCCTCTCTCTAGTGTATTTTTTATGCTTATTTCTTTGTAAATTATTAACCTTTTTTCTTCTTCTTAATTCTTATTATTCTGTGTCAGATACTGAGATCCGACCCAATTGAGACAGAGGAAGCTGTGCTGCGATTGCCACCATTCAAAATCCCCACTTCAAGTTCAACACCTGAAATGACATAAATGTATTTAATTTCACTCTCTTTTTTTTTTCTTTTTTTCTTTTTCTTTTTTACGTTTTTTCGTCTTCAACAATGGATTTATGGGGTTTGGTTTGAGTGTTTTTTTATGAGCAAAATAATATATTTTAGTAGTTTTAATTAAAATAAAGGTAATATAGAAATAAAAAATAATTATTTATTTTGCTCGCTTCCTTGTCCGAGAATTTTGTAATATTTTATTATAACATATTGGAATAATGGAATGGAGGATTTATTCTATTATGATCTGTTATACTTTATTCCATTTGATTCAGACATAGGTCCTGTTTAGATAAAATTTGTCTATAACTGTTTATAAGAGAACAAAATAAAAATAAAACGAATTAACTTATGCATTTCAATTTTTGGAAAAGTTAAATAAAATAAATTTCTATAAAAGTTAAAGTTAATTTTAACTCATACTGAAAATTAATTTATTTTATCTTCTTATTTTCTTTTCCTGTAAATACTTAGGGCCATGGTCTTAGTTTTCAACAGTTACGAGGTTCAGTGTTGATTAGCATGGCATGGAATACTTTGTTAGTCATATTCAATTCATCTCTTAATCAAAGATTATCACTGCTCTTATGGATAGCCTTTAAATTTTCTCATATTTCTCAGAATTTAGGTCTGGCCTGAAACTTGAAAGAGTGGTTTCACTGCCAGACAGTAGTGATGCAAGAATAATGAGTTAGGATTTATGGTCATTTTGGTGCTTGCTTCATTGGTTTGTCTGTCAGATTGGAAATTTAGGATGCACATTGTCAGTGTACACTACACACTGCACAATCATGTTGTTTATTTGCTATTACTTGAGTTGATACCACAGCAATCAATATTAGTTCACATAATAGTTTTTTGAAGCTGAATTTCTTTTTCAGCTTGAATATGCTATTGTACTGGTGTTTTACTTATTGTTTGGGAGTGAGGAATATGGGGTGTCTGTTTCAAAGTGGAAGATTTGGTGGTTGTTGATTTTATCGATGTTTTGACGACTGTGTTGAAATGATTATAGGTTCAACTAATCATTTGATCTCTATAGGTGACACTCGTTTAGGAATCAATCTTTATATATGAAAAAAACTTTGGTCCCTATACACCCTTATTAGCATATAATGGTCCTTATCGTTACTATGTTTCAAGAAAAACTTGAGTTTTAGTTTGATACATTCTTATAGGGACTAAAACTTCATTTTTTTTTTCATTAAGGGATTCATTCTTAAATGAGTGTCACTTATAGAGACCAAATAATTAATTAAACCATGATTATATTTGAAGGATGCATGTGATGATGTCACTAGCATGAAGCTTCAAGGTCTTTGTATGATTGCCACCTTGTGTGGGTGGAATTTGGCTTCTCCAATTTGCAAATTTTGACAATCACTTCAAATCTGTAAAGTCCCTGATAGCTTGCAGAAGTAATTAATTTGTGGAAGTAAAGGGAATGTCTGGTGTCAATTCTGCCCCCACCCCTTTTTTCCTAAGATCTGTTTTGGTTGTTCTGTGTATCACTTATATTGGGTTTTGCGTTCTTACAGCTTCGGAAATAGATTCCTGTTTACAAAGAATTTCTCATTCTAATACTATTGGTAACTAATTATCAGAAGCAAAATTAGTTCGAATGAAGCTTTAAATAAGTTTTATTAGAAATACGTTCTACAAAGGGGCAATGGAGGTGGAAAGATTACTTAAAGAAATTTATTCGCAAAACCATTGCTTTGACTAATATCTTTCGTGCAAATTTTGTCAGCACCATTGAGTGAAATAGCTGCCTCTTGCAAAGCCTATTATTTTTATAATTTAATTTCATCTACTTTAAGGATTCATCTAACTGAATGCGTTATATGATTCATGTAGATACGTCACCTAAGAAAATATGATTATTGTTGTGATCATCCATCTAACCTTTGAGCTTATGCTTTTCCCAAGATTTAAAAGAAACTTGTAATGAGTTTTTAAGAAAAGTTGTTTAGGTAGATTAAATATGTAGTATCCATTGAGATTTTAAGAGTTGCATGTACAGTCAAACAGATGAATGTCCCCCAAGTTTAGTTAGTTAAACTACGAGTAACTACATTGACATGTGAATCACTGATAAATCATTAATTCGAGTCATATATGTGATAGAAAATGAATTACTTATTATAGCATATGTGTACAGTAGGATATACAATGCTTTTCACTTTTAGCTTGGATGATATTAATGCTTCTTTTTGTTCATTATACAATTTCTCCACCTGATGTGACAGTCCACCTTTCCTTGTCTATATAAGTTTACCCCCAAAAAAAAAGTTATTAGCATTGCATAATGAAATAATTGATATTAGAACTGAAATGTAATAATGATAACTGAGAAAGTTCAAGTTATTTCAGCAGGATCCTCCGAAGCAAATTAAGCCGCATATTATATTTTGGAATTTGTGTAGTAATATTAAGGAAGATTGTGTAAAAACTAACCATTATTAACATTGAATTCGAATTTTATAAATGAAAAAAAATTCTAAATTTTATGAAAGGTTATTGCACGAAATCATATGAAGTAAGATAGCTGAAATCCAAATAGTTACTTAATATTCACTTCAATCACTCGTGTATGGCTATTAGGACCCTTGTCCAACTCTCTACTTCTTAGTTTTTGTTTGAATTTTCTTAACAAATAGTATTAGTGATGAAAAAAAATGTAGTCAACAAAAGTGATAAAGATTAATTATTAATAAAAGTGATAATTGTTTTTTTAGAGTGTACAAACTCCGTCTAGACCTGAATAAGTTCACCCCATCCATTAAGTTTTCCTAGATATGCACTGGCAAGATTATGTATTGTTTGGTCAGCCTTGGATCTCAAGCACGTGTACTGTTTCATGTAAGTCAAAATGCCATGATGAAATTACTCATTACTGATAGTTATACATATCTGACACAATTAAATTCTGCTTTGTCTTTGGTGTCTCCATGAAGTTGAGGAATCTCATAGTTCAACTGCATGCTCAGATTCTCCACATTTTCTTAATAATTTGTTGTTCAACATCCAACAATATCATATCAGTGAGTCTGGGCTAAGATTTTGTATCCGTTATCATCCAATCACCATCTATACATGCGAATAATCATGGCAATGAAGCAAGCAAATCACTAACAGGAAGTGACAATTTGTTTAGTATAAGGAGAATAAAATATATCATTAATATTAGATCGACAATAATAGAAAATCTCTACGTTCATGCTTACAAATGAAAGGTGATTAAAAAAAAAAACTATTCCGGTCAAATAAAATCACTAAATATCAACAAGATTTTTCTTTTAGAATATTCAAAACGGCTTGTATATTTAAAATTCAAACTATTAGTTAAGTTAAAATAGTTTTTATATCATATAATTAAACTTATAGAGTTAACATAATAATGTAAGATTCTGTTGTATTCATATGTGGGAAAATGATTTAATAAGAGAATATGTATTTGATTATCACATTGTATAAGTTCTTTTGAATCAAAGATAATCATAATCATATATTACGAGTGATATTAGCCGTTGATCCAATGGGTTGGAAGGTATTGTAATCTTTGATGTTTGACCTAAGAAAAAAATAAATTTTATATGAAATAATCTACAAAGGAATCTATTTTAGGTGATTAACTAATTATAAGTCGTTGTAAAGTTTAAACCTTTGACACCTATTTTCAATTCTTACATATAAAAACAATTATAAACTGTTTTTTTTTTTAAAAAATAATCTAGGCATTCCATTCCTGCTTCTTAAATAGTTATAAAGAAAAAAAACATAGAAGGCAGCAATAAAAACCTTCATAAATGCCTCCAACGCCGTTTCTATGCTAACTCTGGAAAGTCAAAAGCACCCAAATTAATGGCTATTGCTATTTCAATTTAAAAAGTACACCACCTTCTCCCTTATAAACTCTTCCTTATTCAAACTCACCACTATTAAAATAAAGAAACTCTTCCATTCAAACTCACCACTACTAAAATAAAGAAACTCTTCTTGATTCAAACTCACCACTCCAAAAGAAAAAAAAACCTGTCTCTCCCAGCCTTTTACTCAAACTCATAGTCAACTAACTCATCAGAAGAAAGGAAAAACCAATTAAACCATAAAAGAAAAACCGCCATGAACTAACTAGAAGAAACTTTTTTTCAATTTAAAATATTTAAAGTGCCACAAAGTCAACACCCCCTCCCTCTTCCCTCTCTTGCAAAAAACCCTGTTCCTTGCATTCAACCCTGTTTGCTCTGCTCTGTCCTGTTTTGTTCTGTTTCCCTCTCCTCTGTTCTCTCTGCAATGCAAGTTGCTTCACTTTCGGCATTGCCACACCCACATCGAAAGCTCAAAACTTGAACACTTTATTCTCTTTCACTCACCAATGGGTAACCGAATTGGTAATCTCTGCCTCTGTTCGTCAGGCGACGCCTCCGGGAGGTTCGAGAACAGAGCTTCCTTCCTCTCCAAGCAACTCCAGAATTCCCTTGGAAACTCCATCTGCTACGTGAGACCTGACACGTGCCGGTTCTCCGACGATGACGTCGCCCTCTTGACTTTCCGGTCGGTCTCCGGCGCCACCGTGAGTGCAAACACATCGGCCACGCCTTCAACTTCGCTCGACGATTCGCTTCAACACAGCGTCGTTTTGGATTCCTCTGCTTCGTTTGAGAGCTCTGGCTCCTTCACTTCCACCTTAGTGCCTTTTCAAAATCAACGCATGCCCCGTGGATTCTCTGTGGGAGGCTCCACGGAAAGAGGGTTGTATTGGGGTCTTCGTGATCGTGTGATGAACGGTGAAGGTTCCATTGAGAAAGGTTCTTCTGAGGTAGCAATGAATAAGGAGAAGAGAAGTAAAAGAAATTTGAAAAAGGTTTTGAGTAGAGCGTTTTTAAGTATTGGGAGAATATCAATAAATAAAAATGATAACGCTAAAGCGAGAGTGAGTTGTAGTACTAGTTTGAGTGCTGAGATGAGTTTGCATGGTTCTGAGGGTGATAATGATAATAAATATTTGGATGGTGATGAGTGTAATGTGTTAATGGGGTGTGAGAATCTTCATTGGGCACAAGGGAAAGCTGGTGAGGATCGTGTGCATATTGTGATCTGTGAGGATCATGGATGGGTTTTTGTGGGGATTTATGATGGTTTTAATGGCCCTGATGCCACTGATTTTCTACTTAACAATTTGTTTTATGCTGTGCATGATGAGCTCAAGGAGATCTTGTGTGGTCACAACAAGTTTGAATCCATGGCTATGGATTCAGACTCTTTGGAGTTAGATGAGAATACGTTTTTATCATGTAATGGAAATGGAGGGGCTGATGGTGGTTGTTGTTCTTCAAGTAAAAATAAAGAAAACTATCCAATAGAAAATGAAGAGTTAAATTTGGAATGTGCATCAGAAGGAGAAGAGGGAATGAATGGGATAAATAGTGAAAAAGTGGGTTTGAGTCACTCAGATGTGTTACAAGCTCTTTCAGAGGCATTGAGGAAGACTGAAGATGCATTTATGAAAACCGTTGATGAGATGATTGGTCACAACCCTGTGTTGGCTATGATGGGTTCATGTGTTCTGGTGATGTTGATGAAGGGTCAAGATGTTTACTTGATGAATGTAGGAGATAGTCGTGCAGCGTTGGCCACTCACACTGGGGAATCTCTTCAGCTCACCATGGACCATGGCACTCACGTGAAAGAGGTAGCTTGTGCTTGTGCTTGTGCAATGCAACTTGTTGTTTTTCTGAGCAATTGATGAGGATTAACTGGTGTTTTAAGTTCATATGAAATAGTTTCTGAGACCTTTTGTGAATCTCAGGAGGTTTACAGAATCAGGAGGGAGCATCCTGATGACCCTTTAGCAGTAACCAAAGGCCGGGTGAAGGGTTGCTTGAGTGTCACAAGGGCTTTCGGGGCTGGGTTCCTTAAGCAGGTAATTAATTACATTTCTGCATAAAAAGCATTTTCATGGGAGATTTCACTGTGAATAATAATATCCTGGAAAATTTAGTATTTAACTGAAGTTAACGATGTCATATAGACTTTAACTGTAATTACGACCTTTGATTCTTTAGTAGGACTCCAAGGTATCTCTTTAAGTTTCAATCTTTAGATCAACTATAAGACTAATCTTCAAATGGGGATATAATGACACTTAAAAAGCTTTTTGCTCCTTTCCAAAAATGTGTTGTAGACTTTGTTGCTGTTATTAGTGCATAAAAGCATGCAATTGCTAGTTTCATACTCCTATTTTTTACTGTTACATTGAATTATAGATATTGATTATATTCTTCACAAGTAACAATAATAAGACAAGTCAACTTTGTTAAGACTCAATCATAGCACATCTAGCATGTTAACAATCTTAAAATTTTGTAGCACCCCAGTTGCTTCTTTAATGAACCGCTATATTTCACCCATGGCATGGTTTTGTTGGTCCATTTTGCAGCCTAAGCAAAACAATGCTGTGTTAGAGACTTTCAGGGTCAGCTACATAGGGGAATCTCCATACATCACATGTTTCCCTTCACTCCACCACCACAAGCTCAGCACAAATGACAAGCTCCTCATACTGTCTTCAGATGGACTTTACCAATACTTCACCAATGAAGAAGCTGCTGCCAAAGTACAGTCATTCATCACCATGTTTCCTGATAGAGATCCTGCACAGCTTCTCATTGAAGAAGCACTAGGTCGAGCAGCCAAAAAGGCTGGTACAAAGCACTTTTTTTCCTCAACTGCTGGTTTGTTTAAACTTAAAAAACACAATTTTAAAATAAGTGCTTTCTAAAAAATCGTTTTTTTAATAAGCATATAGGATTTGTTTCTCAAAATAAACAAAATATTTTTTTAAGTAGAAAAAGTTTAGACAAACACACTAAAAAAATAAAAAGTTGTTTATTTTATTAAGATAAGTATTTTTTTTCAAGAAATAAATTTAAACACGAAGTGAAAGAAATTCACAAGTGGTCAGAACAATCTTAGTGAGCAACTCAGCCAAAAAAATTAAAAAATCTTAGTGAGCTTGATTTTCATTGTTGCAGGTATGGAGTTCCATGAGTTGCTTGATATTCCACAAGGGGAACGCCGCAATTACCATGATGACATTTCTATTGTCATAATCTCCTTAGAGGGAAAAATATGGCGTTCACTGGTGTAAATATGCATTTGCGTATAGTAACTAAGCACTGAAACTTTGGGGCATTCCTTCTAGTTCTTTTTTTTTTTGTTACCTCTTTCTAACATTTTTTTCTTTTTCCAATACCAAAGATTCAGAATTAGGGGCAATCAAGAGCTACCAGTTCAAATTCCCTTCTAGAAAGGACCAGTTCTGTTTTGATAATCTCTCAATCATATGATTTCTTTCAGTGGTATATCTGATATTGCAAGAGAAATATTCCCTTTCTCTTAGAATATAAAAAACATTGTCATAACCTGATCATAAAGTCAACGTCCATTTTTTTTCTCCAATGATACCAAAATAGCATGCAGTTGACAAAAGATCCTTATTTTCTGCGCTAAATTCATCAAGGATTTAAATAATCGGTTTCAAGCAATGAGAAGCTGTAAGAAGGGTCCACAAAATAGTTTGATTTTAGAGTACCAACAATTTCAAAATGCTTAGTCAACCTATTAAGGAGCAGGAAGTAGTAGATTTGGATAAAATAGGGGTGAAATTAATGATTGTTTATATATAATCTACGGCAAATTGATTTTGAAAGCAAAGTTTTAATTTGCTCGAAGAAAAAGTATACTTCGTGACATTTTTTCCCTAATTGTTTAATTGCCAATTGGTTTCAGCAAAACATGTACTACACTACGTAGAATGATAGGCACAAGGGTCGAAAAAGACAATGCAGTGGGTCTATGGTAATTAGAAAACACGTGGTTGATTTTAAAATCACATGCACTTACAAAGATCAAACTGTACTAGGATGTTTAACAGTTGTTTAGGTCTATCTAAGATCTTTTGATAAAGGATCACTTGAGTTAGAACATTGAAGCCATTCTAGAATTATTGTTTAAAAAATTGAACTAGCTGATTTGATTGGAATTTTTTTGAAAGAATTAGTTGGATGAGGGAATTAAAATGGAGAAAGTAATTATTCAAAATATTTAAAATTCTCTCCCTCAATAAAATGTTTGGATACTCATTTAAAATAAATTTAAAATTTTGACATTTTAAAATGAAATTTTTTTTTAACTAAAATTCTAAATTTCTAAATTTCCTCTAAAAAGTAGGAATTCTAAAATTTCTGTGCTTTCAAAGAGGCAAGAGGCTTGCTCAATCGCTTTCGTGGTAGTTAGTTTTATATTTTTATGGTTTAATTATAAATATCATATATGGTCTATATAATTTTTATATTTTTAAAATATAATTGCAGAAAAATATATATTCAAAATAAAATCATTTTGAAAAATAAAAATTTTATTTTAAATAATAAAATTTATAAATGAATAAAGTTTAATTATTTAATATTATAACAAAATATATAAATATATGTTGAAACTATTCTCATTTTTATATTTTTTAATGACACTATATTGTTGTAAATATATAAGAAGATTTAAATTGTTTTATCTAAACAAAAAATTTGAAATTCAAAGAATTTAAATTGATTTATCCAAATAAAGAATTTTAAAAATTCAAAAATTTTAATTGATGCATTTTAATTTTCTTAAATTTAAAATTTCCTAAAAATTTAAAATATTTCATTCAAACACGCTCTAAGTTTTTATCTGTGATAATTTTGGGGTATTAACACTGTTGTTCTTTCAACAGAAAAGAACAACTAATTTCAAAATCAATGGGCTATTCAAATTTGTCCAAGGTAGATTATGAAAATTCGAGAAACCAGTTGTTTTAACTTTAAAATGTTTATTTAGCATTTTTTTTATTAAATAAGGGCCTAATGTCAAGTTATAAAAGTCTATGTCTATGTGTCTAAAAAGAAAAAAGTCTATGACTATGGTTCATTTATAAATTGTTATTATTTAATCTCTTATATTATTGATTTATTTTCATCTTGCAGAGCATATAATATAATTATTTTATATTAATATAAGATTTTGCCTTAGTTCCTTTATGATTTGTATTAGTTTATTATTTAATATACATATAATATTAAAATATATATTAAATTAGAATCTGTTCAACTGTAATTAAATGTGATCACATCAATAAATCGTGAACTAATATCTTCATTTGTTCATTAACTAGTTTGATTTTAAAAACAATTGGTAGAAAGAAGCATATTTAATTAATCTTAGAAAAAGGTTTTCCAAAGTTAAATTATCTTTAAAGTGAACATCGGCAATATTTAACCTTGAGTTTTAATTACTAGTAATAGGTTAAAATCACCATGTACCTTAAATTGAATGAAATATTTTATTTTTTTTTGGCTGAGAGTGTTGAATGAAAAATTAATACATTATTATTTATTCACTTTATAGACAAATTTACTTTATATATATTTATTTATTTTTAATACTGTACACATAAAATGTGCACTTTGGTTTGACAAATTTATTGAGACCTTATTTTTTCAAAAATGCCAAACCAACTATCAATTTTTATTGGTCCAGTGTACAAATTATAAAAGAGAGGATCTCTCCTATTTTATACTCCTATTAAAAATATGTGTGGTGGTAGTACATGACAATGACATAATATAGGACTACTTGTCTTGTTTTGAACAAAACAAATTAATTAAACACACAAAAAAGAAATGCAAATTGAAATAGTTTGAACCTTTTTCAGAGGCAGTTTGAAGCGTTTCCACGCCTTAGATATCTCAACTGCAACAACTTGACTTTTACGAATTTGTTTTAAAAGTCTGGTGTGAAATTTCCAAAGAAACAAGCAAAGAGCCCAGCTGGAGATGTTGAGGATTGAGAACAGCACAATGCTAATTCTGAATTGAAAAATGTTAGTATAGAAATTGAAAAGACTACATAATTAAATAAAATTTAAATAATGGAGCAAGAAATTATGCACATTAGTCAAAGAGATCAATGTAAAGGATTACTGAAAGGGATCATGTAATCTCTAAAATTTAAAGTTTAAGGACGCGAATTTATATAAAAAATATTCTTACATTATACCTAACAGGTAAAAAATGTTTATGAAAATTTCAAAATTGGCTCATATGTGCATTTCAAAGAATGCAGAAATTTAAAAGATTTTTGTGGTGAAAAAATCAATTTGTTCTTTTGGTTTAAATTACGATTCTGTTTAGTCAAAGAGAAAAGTCTCACAATCCTCTATTTTCACATATATATGAAAAAAATGTCATTAACACTCTTTTTTTAACATGTGATTAATTGAATTTTTTTAAAAATTATCAAATTTGATGAACCTCAATCCCAATTCTCATTTAATAATTTGTTTTCCTGATTTAGACGTGAGACCTAAAAAATTAATAAATTTTAACTAGCACTGGTATCCCTCCCTCCACTGAGAGGCACTAAAAAGATAGGACTAAGACCGAAAAAATAAAATTTATCAAGAATCAAAAACAAGTTTAGGGACCAAAACTAAACATTATTGTTGTTGTATAAGGACTAAGAAATTCATTAAGCCTACCAAAATTGTCTAAATGATATAATCCACCGGCCATATAATATCAAAATGCCAAAACCACAATCCAGGTAAAATCATGTGCTGGTGTGGAACAAGGACTCAATTTTGATCATATGACACTATTAATTTTTTAGGTTATAATCTCATCATAACAATGTCTCATCATATGATTGGGAAAAATATTACATTATCATCATCAAATTTAAACTCTTGAACAAAATGTTGTAAACTCCTACAAAACCAGGAAATTAAGAGAGCCCAAGAGATTATTTATTAGTAACAATGTTCCCTTGATTCAAGTACCAGTACTATAACAATATACAAGCGTGATATAGAACATTTAATTTTAAATATAACGTAATGTAAAACAAATAAAATTTGAGGGTGTATACATTCCTACTTATTGAGGACAGTGCGTAGGTTATTGTAAATCACCTTGGTATGTCTTCCATTCCTACCGATAAAAAAAAATACACTTTACAAATAAGCTTACTTCTAAAAAGCTTTTTCCATGAGGATCATCAAATTAATGTAAAGAAAGACCTGGACTTGACAAAAACACTGGATGATAGGCTAAACCATAGGGCAGCATGAGAAAAGAAATATAGAATACTAACATTTTTCTTCTGGTGTCACTTTTCTATTACTTATTTACATCATTCCTAATGCTAGTGTAACACTACCAACTGCCAGTCCAGAAACCATTTGAATCACTTGTAATGGCCATCATTCTCCAACAGGTTTACAAGCAAGCCTAGAATAGCACCAACAAGAAAACCTAGCTCACAGCCTCACAGTCAGTAACGGCCTATCTAAGCTGCAACTTACTATAAAACCAACTAAGATGCAACTCTTTTTTACATACATTTTTGGAAATGGAAAATACAAACAGTTCTTGAACAGTCGAACCATCCAAAGATTTTAAAATCTTTCACTATTACAACTTCAAACATAACACAGACTCACTCAACAGGCAGTAATGGAATGAGACTCTCTTGTCAAACATTGGAACCTGTAAAATCAAGTTATTAAACAACTCAGGCTCAATTTCCATAACCCATATCATTCTTCAAGCATGTCACAAAAGAAATCATGTAATGCAACATACCAAAACATTCCTCAATTCCCTTTGTTTAGTTATCCACTTCCAGTCTTAGGCAGACTACAAAAGAAATAACCTGCAATTCAATGCAAACAGATGAATTAGAGATTGAAAATACCAATGCCACAATTCGGAAATAGACAGAAGTAATTGAAATAATGACAGATTACTCACTCATGTCACCATGTTATCATAGTCAACCTTCCATAAGTTACAATTAAACTTTGTAACAAACTTGGTGTCAATGTGCGGCTATAATGGTCTGCCATTATAATCAGACAAATTGTGCACAAAATTCCAGTAAGAAAATGGTCCCTGATCAATAGATTAACACTTTCAAGTTTACTATCTGGAGAGTATACAACATATAAGAATGACTTTACATTGGATAAACAGTGCCCAGCATTCAATCCCCTTTTGTCATCACCTTCTGACCTTCCAAAGATCAGACACGACAGCATATCCCAAAGAATTTCCATCATCACACCGCATTCTCTGTTAATATCCTATCAAGCTCAGCAGCATTGCCATCTAAATTACCCACAACAAGTTTTAAGAAAAGATCCCACAATTCTCCTTGAACTCCAGTCATCATGGCCAACAAAACTACCTTGTCAATTTCCTCTTTCTTCCCTCCTAAAAGAGAAATCCCATCAACCAATATCGAGAATGTCGACTTGTTGGGCAAGCATCCACTCTCCACCATCTCCTCCAGCACCCTGATACCCTCCTTCACATCCCCAACCTTACAAAACCCTTTCATCAACACATTATAAGTAAAAGCATTCGGAGCGCGGCCCTTCTCCACCATCTCATCCCACAGCCTCCCCGCCTCACAAAGCTCCCCTCTCTCGCACATCCCCGCAATCAGCGTGTTGTATGTCAACAAACTCGCAACCTCCGCTTTCTCCAGTTCATCCAACACGCCCCTCGCCTCCACCACCTTCCCCTCCTTGCAAAGCCAATGCACGATTGTACTCACCACCGCGCCACCAACCCTCCACCCCTTCCTCACCACCCCTCTCCACACCTCCCAAGCCCTCTCCACACTCCCCTCCTCACACAACAAATCAACCACCTTACAACACAATACCGAACTCGGCACAAGCCCCTTCTCAACCATATCCTGGAGCAAATTCACCGCCTCCCCCGGTTTCCTCCCTTTACAATAAGCCTCAATCATAACACCATAAGTAACCTCACTAGGCTGAACCCTATTCTCCTCCATCAAATCCATCACCCTAATTGCATCCACCAACTTCCCCAATCTACAAAATCCACTCATCAAAACAGTGTAAGAGGTTACATCAGGCATCCACCCTTTATCCAAAATCTCACCAAAAACCCTCATAGCACTCTCCATATCACCCTTACACGCAAACCCGCCCAACACAGTGGTGTAACTAACCACATTGGGAACCAAACCCATCAAACTCATTTCATCCAAAACCCTAACCGCGACATCAACCTCGTTCCTCTTACACAGCGCCTTGAGCAGAATGTTGCAGCTAACAACGTTCGGCACAAGCCTGAATTTCTCGGTGGAATTTTTAAACACGGAGTGCGCCAAACGGTGTCGTTTGTTCTGGACGAGCGCGTTGAGGAGAGCGTTGAGGGACCTGACGCCGAGGGGTTGGAATTTGAGGAAGATGCGGAGGGCGGAGAGGGGTTTTCCGGCGAGGCCGTAGGCGCGGATAAGGGTGGTAAGAGGGGGCTCCGGCGGGGGGTTGGGGAGGTGCGTGAGGAGGGACTCGAGGTGGTAGAAGCGGCGGGCGCGTGAGAGTTTGAGGAAGAGCGCGTGGAGGGGCTGGGGAGCGTGGGAGAGGGAGGGGTGGGCGTGGTGGAAGATTTGGAGGGAGAGGTCGGGGTCGTGCTGGCGAGAGATGAGGGAGGCCAGGTTGTGGGGGGTGAGGCGGCGGGGCCAAGGGTGGATTGGGGGCTGGATTCTGAAGGACGAGGAGGGGAGGGCCGTGGCGGCGGGGACGCTGTTGGCGGTGATGGCGGCGGCGGCCGCGGTGGAGAATGGGTGGAGTTGGCGCCGGGGAGGGCGTGAGAGTATGGAGTGGAGCATTTGGCAAATACCAACTAGCAACAACAAAAGGATGTGTGAAGTTTCATGTGAACTGAACTGTGAAGTTAATCTTAGTTATGCTCTATTTTTACTTTTTTTTGGTACACATCCAAACCTGATGTTCTGACAAATTTGTATATAATAAATTAGTCTTCGTTATTAAAATTGTAAAAATAATTTATTATTAATGTGTAATGTTCAATGATTTCTCAGACTAATTTGTAGCATATTTTTTGTACATCCACCCACAAAATTTGTATTTTTTTTTATTTTTATAGGGATTAATTTATTAAATTAAATTTATATTTTTAATCTTAAAAGAATTAATTTGTCACTATTTTACACTTTAAGAAATAAATTTAACTTTTTACCTTTTTTTCACCTGCTAAGACTAATCCTAATCTTCATATAGATGTATTTAAAGGTTGATTTCTTCTTCTAATATGTACAAATCATAAATCAAATCACCATCACATATTTATGTTATTTATTAGTCATGTCTTAAATATGCGTTTTTTTTTTTCTATCACCAAAAGCAAGTTGTGATTAATCTTTGTAAAAAATTATAAATACACTAAAGATAAATATCTTTCTTTTAATATAATTATTTTATACCAATAATTAAACAAGAATTGAATTTTCAACAATTTGGTTGAGAGAAACAATTTCCTTCTCAATTGTTGTTGGTAATTATGCTTTATTTGATTGTAAAAGAAAAAATAGGATGAATGAATCGGGAGATAATCAAATAAAGAGAAATCTTTTATCTTCTACAATAAATAAAAGTAAAGAAGTCTAAGCGAAAAAAATCTTATAAAATTTAAGGGAATTTTTTAATCTATTTTTAAATTCATAAAATTATATAAATGTAATAACTTAAGTTAATTAAAACAAGTATATATTTTAATTAAGGTAATAAAAATTATTTTAAATTAATGTAGTTATATAATTTTAAATTAATTATAATAATACTTACGGATAATACATATTCTTCTTCTTGCTTTCATTGTTTTTTCTTGAATCATCCCTTTCACGTCCATTTAGTGTTTTTTGACCTATTTTTTACTCTTTTTTTTTTTTTTTGTAAAGATTGATGAAAAATAGAGAAGAAATTATAGGTAAATCAATATATCTTATTTCTTTAGTACTTCTCTTTTTTCTTTCTTTTCGTCGACCATACCTTGCATGTTTTTTTTTCTTGATTTTTCTTTTTGTAATATTTTTTTAATTGAGTTATGTAATAATTCTCAAGTATTGGGTATTATCTTATGTAAATGAAAATATGTTGTAAATGAAGAAGAATATTTCATATATTCTTATGTAATTGATTAACAATTAGGGGATACCACAATGTAAATATATAAAAGAAAAGGGGGGCAATATTTTATTGAAAGAAAAGCTACAGGCACAACATGCCCTTTTCACCACGGTTGCATTATTCGGAGATTTTGTAGTTGCTAATAGAGCATCAATATTGTAATTCACAAATATCCAGCGTGCTGCATCAGGGATCAATAATTTTTTTTAACAAACTTAAGAAGAAACTAACAAATGAATTATACAATTAGTTATATAACAATTGAATCACTTGATCAAGGGGACACTTCGTGCTGCATGGCTCTCAGCCTCTTACTATCTATAGACTGTAGAACCCATGTCATACAAGTAAATAAGATGAACTCCACAGCATATTCTCTAATTCTAACTCAATCAATAGAAGTAAAATTCAATGGATATTTATTATAAGTTACCCATGGTTTAAGGATCACTAGAGCAAAACGACTTGTCACAAGAACATGGACAACTCATTTAATATCTGAAAATTGAATTCAACCTCAAACAATCACCATAACAACTAGCTCTTGATCAAGCCTATAAATTCATCAAATGTGAAGGAGTAACTTGCAATGAAGAGTTGTCAAAATAGAAGGTAAAGGTTAAGATTGACAAATCTCCTAGTTGAACTTCCTTAGTTAAAACACTATAGGTGGAGAGCCAAATTTAAAAGGGTGTTTGTCCACCCCTAGAAAAAGAACTCAATAAAGTAGTCAGGGAATTATTGCTTCTGAAGTTTAGTGGAAACACAACAAGTAATTGTGTGTGTCAAGTAGCAAGTATTGCTGAGTGTGAAACCTATAAATATTTTTTAAAAAAATATTTGGGCAATCTCTGCAAAGGCCTAGAGAATATTGGGGTAACGTCTCATGAGGTACTTTTTGAATAAAGTCTATAGAGACATAAAAATATTGAGGTGAATTTGAAGAAAATTTTTAAAAGAACATTTAAGGAGCTTGCAAATGCTTAAAAAAATATTAATTATAAAAACATGGAGAGGTTTCATAAAAAAAAAGCCCATAGTGCAAGTACCAAACATAATACTATTTAATTTGATATTTTATTTTTTAAATACAGTATTATCTTTTGGTTTAATTTCATTAATATCGTTAGTGTCAAATTTAAAAGAGAAATAATATTAATTTTAAAAAATAATTAAAAGAATAGATTAAATATTTAAAAAACGTAGAATGATATTGAATAATTAAATAATGTAAATAGAAAAAGAGCTATTTTTCAGTAAAATAATATATATAGTGGACAACAATTAGATTGGGTACACCGGCGTGATTTATTTCACCTGTTGAAAGCATCCGAGCTCCTGTATGCTCACTCTACACGCAGCAATTCCCCGCTTAAACCCTTTCAGCAGCCTCCAAGCGAAAACCCCAATTCACTCACCCCATTCCAAATCCTAATAACGTTTCCTATCAATCATCATCTTCTACATAATCTCTCTGTTCGCGTCGAAAATTGAGCGAGATAGTGTCGAGTCGAACCAACGATCAAGAAGGAAAAAAGCGCTCCAAAAAATACCATCGAGCATAACGGTGACAATGCACAAATTGTGCCTATATATCCCTCTTATTTCATTTTAATGACTAGTTATTGTAGTTTATAATGTGACAATTTATCAATAATGGTTGACATAAGTGATAGTGGCTTGTCCCCTTAATCAAGTGGTCTTGAGTTCGAATCTGGCTTTTGGGTGTGGAATAAATTGTGTTGGGAGGAGAATAGTCATCTTGTGTATGGTCATGGTTCTTGATGAAGATTAGTTATTGCTTTCGTTGTTGGCTAATGTGTACCAATACCATGATCAGAAAAAAAATTGACAATATGATCCCTCAGTCCCGCATGTTTTTTGTTTTTTTTTGCTTAAATTTTTTAGCAATTTGCCTGGATAAATGAGTAGGGCTTACTCTAGATGGTATGTTTTTCTTCATCTTGTATGCCAATGAATGAAATTAGAATGTGATATATTTGTATGTGTTGAATTGATTTGTGAACCTTACTTGTACTTCTAATCTGCACAATTTCGTATAATTTTGCACGATAATCATTTACTTTCTTTGTTGTAATTTATATGTATAAGGCTTAATTGTGTCTATTTTTTGTCTTTATTTTCTGTCAAGTTTTCTTCCTACTAATTAAGAAATTTTAGTTCTTCTATTAACTTAAATTGTGCGCAATTAATTAATATGTTTAACTTAAGGTTGAATCATTCGTATACTACTGAATTAAATCATTGATCAAAATAATTATTGATCAGATTTTACTTATCTCTTAACTGAACTGCAGATTAATTAGGATTTTTTTTTCTAATAAATATGATGATTAAGATAAAAAAAACTTAAACATTTATTATAATATGACAATGCAATAGAATGTTAAGTAAATACAAATGAATTGGTATGTCAATACAATATAGTGTCGTGTCAATATTTCCATTAAATATTAGATATTAAGAAAAAAAATTTTAAAAAAAAATTAAAGCAACGCTTTATGTACAAGGTTATGAACCCAATCAAAATTATATTATATATGTATATAAATAACATTATTTGATTAAGAAAAATTCATCTGTAATTCTATACTGAAAAATCCAAAAAATTAATTGAAGTATTAAAGTTGATAACACAAGTAAAGTGTAATAATAATAAAAAAGACTGTAAATAGCAACTAACTAAATTAAAACTCAAAAGCCCATTTCAAAAAATGTTAATATAAAATTGCAGAAAAAAAATTGGGTACAGAAAGCAAATTAGGCCCAAAAAGAATAACCCAGCATATATTCTTCTTTTCTCCTTGTCTTCGCACTGCTGCCGTTTTTTCTAGTTTCCATTATCGTTCTTGAGCTGTTTTCATCCAAATCAGTGACCTCCAAAGTTGCAACGGTTTTCGGAAGAGCGTGGCATAGTTATTATTTCAAACTCTTAAGATTCTGAAATTTGGCATAAATTGGAACCTGAATGAGGAAAATAAAGTAGATATTTCTTCATGTTAATGGAAATTATTGTGATTTTGCAGATATAGAAAATGGAGTTTTGCCCCACTTGTGGTAACATGCTACAGTATGAATTGCCTTATATGGGTCGCCCTTCAAGATTTTTTTGTTCTGCTTGCCCATATGTTTGCCTCATCGAGAATAGGGTAGGAATTAGCTTTGGCCATTTCATGCTGCTTTAATACGTTTTTAGCTGCTTGTTCATGGTTTGTTTTATTTTCACTTCACAGGTTGAGATCAAAAGAAAGCAAAGGTTGGTGAGTAAAGAGATAGAACCTATATTCTCTGAGGATGACATGACGAATGCAGCATCAACTGAAGGTACATTTCTTTTTTTATTTAAATAGATATTATCTTTGAGAAAATTATAGTTTAAGATGTCCCATAAATGTTATTCAGAATTCACGATATATTAAGCACTGAGATGACCAATTAACCATCTTTGAATGTTGCTATATTTGGAGCCCAAATACACAAATTTTGCTAAATTACTAATGTCCTATGATTATATGATACTGAGAGGCATACAAACAAAGGCATGACATAGAGCAGGAAGTTGAGTGTTTCAGTATGAACTCAACTTTTCATAGTAGTTCTATTCTTTTACACATACTATTATAGAAGGGGGCAGGAATAGAGCTAGGTTGTAGCATATCTTTTCATTTCAAAGCATAGCTGCTCTGGTGCTCGTATTGGGCCCTTGCATCCTATATCCTGGTTCTCATTTCTGGTCTCATGGTTCTTGCTACTGGGTCTTGAACCTCACTTCTCTTGTCACCCCTGGTCTTGCTCACACATCTCATGTTCAATAACTCCTGATTCTGTTGCATTTATTTTGAGTCATCACTATATTGCAGAAGTTTCTTCCGCCCTCTGTCCTGTGCCTTCAATAATGAATGTGGTAACACTGTAACAGGAATTAACCAAGCTTTTACTCTTCACATTGCTTGTTGCCTTGTTGAGTAAAAGCAAAGAAAATGGTTAGAACAAATGGAGTGGAGAAGATTAGAAGAAGGCTCTAATTCTAGAATTGGTAAAAAAAAAAATTCTTTGGAAGCTGAAGATGATCATGCTCCACTGTGTGATCGAGGAGGCAATATGCTAGAGCTTATTTATTTATAAAAGAAAGATACCAGTTGTGTGAACTAGCATTGATAATTGGAGAGACGATGTGGTCTGTTAGTAATTCCAATATAATTTAGCTTTGAGTACAAATTTGGGAATACTATTTTTATTAAGGGAGGCGGATCATGATTGATAAAAAAAAAAAGGATTCATGATTAATTATGCGATATTTGTTTCTTTGTTTTTTCTTTATCAATTCCTTGTTCTTTTCCCTCATTTTCTCACTCATTTCCTTTTCTTGTAGCGACATGCCCATTTTGCGGTCATGGTAAAGCTGCTTTCAAAGAATTTCAGACTCGATCAGCTGATGAGCCAGCAACTCTATTTTATAAGTGCTTGAACAATGAATGTAAGAAACAATGGCGTGAAGGTTGACTTCAAACATATGCCGTATATTTTTTTAATTGGCTGAGGATAGAAGAGCTTTTATTGTAATTGGGCTTAAATGGAGCCAAGAGTGTTTGGATAGTTTTTACATTTTCGCTGATAATTATCAAAGTGCTGCATTTTTTTGCTCTTTTATATTGTCGAAGTTTGTTTTAGGGATTAGAAAAATGAGATGGTAAGAATTCCTCTTGTTTAATATGAAAGATTCAAAATTACCAATAAGATAAAAGTTAGCATGGTTGTTATTAACTATTGTAAGCTCAATTCACTCGGGTATTTCATATAATTAGGTTTGATTTCTACAGTGTGGAATGTGAATCCACGTTTTCACATCAAATGTAACAGAAATGTAAAAGTTACATATTTCTAAAATAAAAGATAAACAAAATGACTAGTTGTGTTGAATATTTTTATATTTAGATGTTATACTTAATTAGTTTTATTTATTTATTATCACACTTAAAAAGTTTCAATCTCATCGTCACTCTGTCCACTGTAAATAACTGCCCCCTCCCCCGCGTCTAAATCTCTAAATCTGGTTTAATTAAGAGAAAAGTATCCAAATTCAAAATAGTATCCACATGTACCCAAATTAAGTACCTTTTATATATATATATATATATATATATATATATATATATTGTGGTACATTACTATCGGCACTCACGAGTAGCCAATGCGTACTACATAAGAGTCCGTACCCGATAGGCCGATACACGTAAAACTAGAGTTTAGGAATATCCTACTTTGTGTACGCTCAACCTAAAATCGTCGTATTTACATTATACAGAAAATATAAAATGAAAGGTGGTAACCATTAGAACTTGAAAATTCAAAAAGAAAAATTAATACTTTTCTTCAAGTAATTAACTAAGGATATTTAAAATTTTACTCTTGTTTGTAAAACTTGGGGTAAAAGCCTAATAAAAAGGGCAGTTTCTGTGTTACAAATCTTGTTTTTCTGACGAATTGAATCACCATATAAACCTTTGAATTCCAGGCTCATGATCCCAATGGAATGGCCGAAACAGAAACATCATCATTGTAAAGATATTGACACCGATATACAATGTGCCTGTGAGAATCCAACTTTGATCATCCCAATTGTTACAATGAAGCACCAGGAAATAGAATGGTATAGTGTAGTATCTGAACTCTATTAGTGGAGTTGGTACAAGAACAGCAGCAGTAGCCAAGAAGTATGTCAATACCCATATTTTACTCCTAAATTTTCCTGTTTGACAAAGGATATTAGTTATAATCCCACAAGCAGTTGAATCAAACAAGAATGCATAGTATGTCTATGTACTAACCCAACATGTGGATCATGGAGAGCCATGAGCATATATAAACTGGGACTAAAAGATATTTAATTGGCCAGTGAGCCATGATAACTTTCCTCCAAAGATAAAAAGGGTAATGCCGATTATCGGCAAGCAGGTATGGATGAGCTACACTGCAAAAATTGAGACACGCAAGTGAGCCAGAAAGTTGAGATTAAACATGTCATAGAGAATGCATTAGATTTTAGATATGGCTCTGTTTGGATAAGCTTCGCAATAAGCACTTGTAAATAACAAAATAGAAAGATAAAATGACAAGTTAAAATTAGTTTATGCATAAACTAATATATAAAAGCTCTCTTATTTAACTCCTCAAAAAGCTAATTTTAACTTATGGGAGAAGCTTAATTCATTTTAACTTCTTATTTCTTTCCCTACAAGTGCTTATAAGAAACTTACCTAAACAGGGCCAGAGTAAGAGCTGAGTTAAATTCTTGTAGTAGAGATTTAGAATGAGTTTGGCTTCATGAGTTAAATTCTTGCAGTTATATCACTTGAAATAGATATAACTGCTGGACAAACTGTATTAAGAGACAATAAATAAAGGGGCCTAATAATGAACACCTTAAGGGCCGGTTAAAGAATTAA
>PYAF01003069.1:893174-941459 GCA_007407185.1 Glycine tomentella
ATCATGGATATCAGTCATATTGAATAAAGGGAAATTTTCTTCAGTATCAATGTAAGTATCAACAACTGTCTGTTCCCCAGTTTAATAAACTTTTTTCTTACCATATATGGCTCAGGAACTATGCGATTAACCATTATAGTGGTAGGAATAACCCATAGGCTCACTATTACTGCAAGAGCTATTTTTCCCATTTCCCCCTGAATCTTCAGTAATAACAGGACCACAACAACAACTGTAATTGAAGATGTCAAAAAGTGTATATCAATGTCTGAATGTCATGTGCAATAGTTATGAAACTGCATGCTCAAGCTGAACACACCAAAGCCTTTTCCTGAACAACCAAACTGAAGAAGCTATACCATTATGAACTGTATACCAGATGTAGAAATCATTCTGGTGAATATGAAATTACATTACCTAAACTAGGGAATACCGCAAAGACATTTATATATCCAACTATCACACGACAATAAACACAAAATAGGGTGCATTATCTTGTCAAAGCTAAAAACATGCATATTTCAAAGGTGAAAGAAATATCTATCCTCCCTGCTAACAAGTAAGCATTCAAAATCAGCCCAAACCCCCAAAGTGTCAATTTCTAGTTAGTATGACATTATTACATTCAATAACAAACCTTCTATGGAAGTCGTGATTTCTTTCTACCTAAGTCAATGACAATAAGAAGTTTTAGGGGTGTGGAGGATAAAAGCTGTAGAGTCTACGTGGGTTTGTGTTACATGCATACAATACCGCAATTGATTAATGATTTGAGAATTGGGGACAACGAGAAGTCCACATAAATCAATAGCTTTGTACATCATCATAATCAGCATACATTTCAAAATTCCAAACTGGTGAGTCTTGGTCTGTTACTTAGCTGATTACAACAGTACAGAAAATCAAAACACAGACATAAATGGAAGTCCAATAACCATATGCAGAATGGCGGACCCACGTTAGGGCAAATGTCTGCAAGGACATAAAAATTCATTTGCGGAGGACCGGGAGCCTGCTCACGCAATTGTAGCAATCGGAGTTGGAGAGGTCACCTCTGCATTGGAAGAGCCCTGTCATGGAGGTTTGGCCACCATTCCCGTCATCGAGCTCTGCCTTCAATTTCTGCATATCGATCCGTCAGCAACAACAGTTTACAGCACTTCATTTCTAAAGAGAAAATAGTTGAAATAAAGAACATTACAAATAATAGCTATGCCACGCTCTTCCGAAAACCGTTGCAACTTTGGAGGAGGTCACCGATTTGGATGAAAACAGCTCATAAGAACGGTAATGGAAACTAGAAAGAAAAACGGCAGCAGGAAGACAAGGAGAAAAGAAGAATATATGCCAGGCTTTTCTTAGCTCAATTTACTTTTTGTACCTACTTTTTCTTTTTCTGCAGTTTCGTATTATATTTTTGAAATGTGTTTTTGAATTTTAATTTAGGTAATTATTATTTACAATCTTTTTTATTATTAATACACTTTACTTGTGTTATCAACTTTAATACTTCAATTCTTATTTTCGATTTTCAATATAGAATTATGGATAAATTTTTCTTAATCAAATAGTGTTACTTATATACATATATATAATATAATTTTGAGTGGATTCATAACCTTATACATAAAACATTAATTTAAATTTTTTTTACAATTTTTTTTCTTAATATCTAATATTTAATGGAAATATTGACATGACACTATATTGTATTGTCATACCAATACATTTGTATTGATTTAACATTCTATTGCATTGTCACATTATAATAAATGTTAAGTTTTTTTTGTCTTAATCCTCATATTTATTAGAAAAAAAGATCCTAATTAAACTAGAGTTCAATTAAGAGATATGTAAAATCCGATCAATAATTATTTCGATCAATGATTTAATTCAGTAGTATACGAATGATTCAACCTTAAGTTAAACATACTAATTAATTGCTCACAATTTAAGTTAATAGAAGAACTAAAATTTCTTAATTAGTAGAAACAAAACTCGACAAAAGATAGGGACAAAAAATAGACACAATTAAGCCTTATACATATAAATTACAATAAGGAAAATAAATGATTATCGTGCAAAATTGCAAAATTGTACGAAATTATGCAGGTTAAAAGTACAAGTAAGGTTCACAAATTAAAAGCTTAATTGTTTTGTATACTTGTTATTCAGGTTATGTATACTGGGCAAAAAAAAATGGTGTTATTTGGGATTAGTCCAATAGGTTGCACCCTTTATGCATTGGCCCAAAGTAGTCCATATGGTAGAGCATGTGTTGAAGGAGTCAAATTTGCAATCCAATTATTCAACAACATATTGAGATCTCTTGTTGATCAACTCAACAGCCAGATGTCGAATGTAAGATTCATTTATGTAAACGTTTATGGTATCATGCAAAATATATATCATATATAAACAACCCATCATCCTTTGGTAATTATTTTCTGGCTAAAACATTTCTTATTTGATCGATAGTCAAATTTTGGACAATTTATTGGGTCCGCCACTTAGCAACCTCAATATGACAAGACATGGATAGAAAGTAAAACCTCAACATATTGCACACTGAATTTACTAATTGACTTCCTAAACTCCAAATTTCACATGTACTTTTTTTTCTTAAACACTTCCAATTGAATTATAATTACAATTGCCACTCACGCATAACTTGCTCAAAATATTTTCCAGTAACCCAAATTGCATCACCTATGTCTATATGCAGAATGTGACACACACATAGGTTGTTCAATTAACCTAACTAATGCTTACTTTGTATAAAAAAAAAACTAATTAATGCTTACAGTCGCATAATCAATAGGTTAAATTCCAGATGTTCATATGATGAACAAAGGACGAAAGGAATCATGAAACAAGTGCGGTTAACCTGCGATAGCGTGGCAGCGACGAGTGCTTCGTTGGAGTTTGGCAGCGGAGCATGGTGGAGAGGCTCAAGCTTTTCTAAACTACCGAGTGTAACTAATAGGGTAATCATAATATTTTTCTTTTTAATTTTTTTGGTGAAACGAAGTCGATTTTTTATCGCTTTAATTACCTTGTTTCACTGAGCCACCTGCCCACCGTGGAAAACAAATAATAACTGTTCAAATTTTTATTAACTTTAAAATGGACGATCATGATTTGAGAAGACAACCTTATAGGCAAGAAGTTTAAAAAAATAATATTGACTAGTGTTACATATTTATATTTATGTTAATATTTAGTTATTTAAGAAAAAAATAAATTATACTCACAATATTAAATAATTTTGAAACAATTTGAATAATAATATTCATTTTGGATTTGTATAATAATTGTGTGAGTGAGTGGGTGATTCAAGGGGTCTATAATCATGTTGATACATGGATTTGTAATTTGTGATTTTTTGTGATATCAAAGTGCTTATAGCATGTGTATATGCTTAATATTTATATATGCGATAATATATTTAGTGAAAGAGTATTTTATTGGAGACTGAAAAACATAAAGGAGTTGGATAATTATATATTAATTGTGAACGTTTAATATTAGTAGAAACAAAAATAATTAAGCCTTATACATATAAATTAATTGCGCACACTTTAATTTAATAGAAGAACTAAAATTTCTTAATTAGTAGAAACATTGGACAGAAAATAGAGTACAAAAATAGACATAATTAAGCCTTATACATATAAATTATAACAAAGAAAGTAAATGATTATCGTACAAAATTGTACGAAATTGTGCATGTTAGAAGTACAAGTAAGGTTCACAAATTAAAAACTTAATTGTTTTGTATGCTTGTGATTTAGATTATGTACAACTACAACTACGGTAAAAAAAATGAACATGTGTTGAAGAGTCAATTCTGCAATCCAATTATTCAACAACAAATTGAGATCTCTTGTTGATCAACTCAACAGTCAGCTGCCGAATGTAAATTCATCTATGTAAATGTTTATGGTATCATGCAAAATATATATCATATATAAGCAACTCATCATCCTTTGATAATTATTTTATGCCTAAAACATTTTCTATTTGGTCGAAAGTCAAAATTTGGACTTTCCTCATTGTGCAGAAACCATGTATATAGCAAATCAAATAGAACTGAATTCCTTCATACCATCCAAAGACAAGTTTAATTTTTTCTCAAGAATTCTCAAACTAAAACTTTTTGTTTAATGCATCATCATACCCATTGATAACAAGATTTACCTTTTCATCAGAAGACATGTCAACCAGTCCATGATTTGATGTTATTCCACAACAATGTCAATAACAATATTTTATATATAAAAAAATAACAAAAATCAGCACTTATTAAAAAAGCTCACTTCTCATTGCATTTACATTATGGTTTTGTTTGGGTAAATTTCTCTATTAGTACTTATAGGAGAAAACAGTATGCTAAAATGCATGTCAGCATCAATTTATGCCCATTAACTTCTATAATCTAATTTCACCAAAAGCTAAGGTGATAAGTTGTTGATTTTAACCTATTACAAAAGCTCAACTCATTTTACCCCCTTACTTTTTTTCTCTTATAAGTGGTTATAGAATAGTTGATCCAACCATGACCTAAGTTACCACATTCCTCATCTTCCTGATCAATTTACCTAATAAAAAGTTTACAACCTCCAGTCAAAGCCTCTATTGTGCATTCCCTTAGATAAAAAAAAATGCAAATTGACAATTTATTAGAGTACTCATTTTCCCTCTAAAGCATACTCATACCCTATTAAACTCATTTGCAAATACATTACTAGTTCCTACACATGCAGACCAAATCCACATAAAGGTTGTTGCAAACTATAGATGTGAGTGATAACGGGGTCATAAAAGATTGAAAAAAAAAAAGAAGAAGAAAGCAAATCAAGCTCCAACAAGGCATACCAAAAGGGTATCAAAGCAATACATGTACATTTGAAGAGAGAAGCGGGCGATGCGGAAGCGCACGTTGTGACCTAAGACGAAGGAAAGTGGTGACAGAGAAAGAGAAAGAACCAAATTTAAAGAAGGAGTGATTGTTGAATTGAAGTTGGACGGTGTGAAAAATGTTTTGAATAAAACAGAACTTGGATGAACTAAAAAATAAAATAGGTTTGGAATATGGAAAAGAGAATTTCTGTCCCAAAAACTATCTCTGGTGTTTGTTTAGTGTTCACAATCCTGTGATTTGGTTCGAATTGAGTTCTGCGGCTCTCTTCAGTCTTCAGTTTACACTTTTTTCTCACAAGAAAACAATGGTGGAACAAAATTTGTCTTTTTTTTTTGAATTGTTTTTTTATTCTATAATTTTAAGGAATAATACCACTTGTCTTCTTAGTCCTTTCAAGTTGATATTTAGTAATTTCAATTATAGTTGTTTAGTCAAATAATTATACCATTTATTTGACATTTTATTTTAATTTCAATTATTATTATGAAAATGCCTTAGAGCATCTTTAGTGCTAGATCTTTAGCAAAGATTTTGAACTCAAGATCTAATCTTTACTAGATCTTCCAATGAAAGAGGTGAAGAGATCTCCAACCAAGAATGTGTTATTGTAGAAAAACACTCAAGATATGCACATTTTCAAAAAAGAATAATTTTGTTTCCTCTTTCTCTCTCCCTAAGATCTCAAAATGAGATCTACCACTAAAAAAAAATGGAAGAGATCTTCAATCATATGTGGCACTATGGAATCCACCAAAAAAATGATATAAGATTGCAATTTGAGATCTACCACTAAAGATGCTCTTAGATGGATGATTCGAGGGCTTTATGATCATGTTGATACATGGATTTGTACTTTGTGATTTTTTGTGATGTCAAAGTGTTTATAGTATGTGTATATGCTTAATATCTATATATGCGATGATATATTTAGTTAAAGAGTATTTTATTGGAGACTGAAAAACATAAAGGAGTTGTATAATTATATATTAATTGTGAAAGGTTAATATTAGTAGAAACAAAAATAATTAAGCCTTATACATATAAATTAATTGCGCACAATTTAATTTAATAGAAGAACTAAAATTTCTTAATTAGTAGAAACAAAATTTGACATAAAATAGAGTAAAAAAATAAACACAATTAAGCCTTATACATATAAATTATAATAGAGAAAGTAAATGATTATCGTGCAAAATTGTACGAAATTGTGCAGGTTAGAAGTACAAGTAAGGTTCACAAATTAAAAGCTTAATTGTTTTGTATGCTTGTGATTTAGGTTATGTACAACTATGGGGCAAAAAAAATGGTGTTAATTGGGATTAGTCCAATAGGTTGCAACCCTTATGCATTGGTCCAAAGCAGTCCATATGGTAGAATGTGTTGAAGGAGTCAATCCTGCAATCCAATTATTCAAGAACAGATTAAGATCTCTTATTGATCAACTCAACAACCAGCTGCCAAATGTAAGATTCATTTATGTAAATGTTTATGGTATCATGCAAAATATATATCATATATAAGCAACCTATTATCCTTTGGTAATTATTTTATGCTTAAAACATTTGCTATTTGATCGAGAGTCAAATTTTGGACATAGTTTCGTGCTCATCTTGTTCCCATGTATGTGCTCATTTTGAATCAGAGCCACTAAGTATGCAGACATAAAACAAAATTCATAAGTCCGCCACCATGCAGAAACCATGTATGTAGCAAATCAGATAGATCTGAATTCCTTTATACCATCCAAAGACAAGTTTAATTTTTTCTCAAGAACTCTCAAACTAAAACTTTTTGTTTAATGCATCATCATACCCATTGATAACAAGATTTAACTTTTCATCAGAAGACATATTAACCAATCCATGATTTGATGTTATTCCACAACAACGTCAATAACAATATTTTATATATAAAAAATAACAAAAATCAACACTTATTAAAAAAGCTCACTTCTCATTGCATTTACATTATGATTTTGTTTGGGTAAATTTCTCTGTTAGTACTTATAGGAGAAAACAGTATGCTAAAATGCATGTTAGCATCAATTTATGCACATTAACTTCTATAATCTAAATTCACCAAAAGCTAAGGTGATAAGTTGCTGATTTTAACTTATTAGAAAAGCTTAACTCATTTTACCCCCTTACTTTTTTTCTCCTATAAGTGATTATAGAATAGTTGATCCAACCATGGCCTAAGTTACCACATTCCTCATCTTCCCAATCAATTAAGCTAATAAAAAGTTTACAACCTCCAGTAAAAGGCTCTATTGTGCATTCCCTTAGATTAAAAAAATGTAAATTGACAATTTGTTGGAGTACCCATTTTCCCTCTAAAGTATACCCATACCCTATTAAACTCATTTGCAAATACATTACTAGTTCCTACACATGCAGACCAAATCCACAAAAGAGTTGTTGCAAACTATAAATGTGAGTGATAATGGGGTCATAAAAGATTGAAAAAAAAAAAAGAATGCAAATCAAGCTCCAACAAGGCATACCAAAAGGGTACCAAAGCAGTACATGTACATTTGCAGAGAGAAGTGGGCGATGCGGAAGCGCATGCTGTGACCTGAGGCGAAGGAAAGTGGTGACAGAGAAAGAGAAAAGAACCAAATTTGCAGAAGGGGTGTTTGTTGAATTGAAGTTGGACGTGTGAGAAATGTTTTGAACAAAACAGAACTTTGAAAAGGGTGAACTAAAAAATAAAATAGGTTTGGAATTTGGAAAAGAAAATTGCTGCCCCAAATACTGTCTCTGGTGTTTGTTCAGTGTTCACAATCTCGGGATTTGGTTATAATTGGATTCCACGATTCTCTTCAGTTTACACTTTTTTCTCACAAGAAAACAATGGTGGAACATAATTGTCTTTTTTTTGTATTTTTTTTATTCTATAATTTTAAGGAATAATAACACTTGTCTTCTTAGAGCATCTTTAGTGGTAGATCTCAAATTTAGATCTTAAATTACTTTTTGGTAGACTCCATAATGCCATATAGGATTAAAGATCTCTCAAGATCTCTTTCATTTTTTTTCTTTAATGGCAGATCTCATTTTGAGATCTTAGGGAGAGAGAAAAATGAAGAAAAATGATTCTTTTTTGAACAATGTGCAGATCTTAAGGGATCTTCTACAAGAATCCATCCTTCATGTTGAAGATCTCTTCAACTCCTTTATTGAGAGATTTAGTGAAGATTAGATCTTGAGCTCAAGATCCTTACTCATGATCTTGCACTAAAGATGTTCTAGTCCTTTCAAGTTGATATTTATTAATTTCAATTATAATTATTTAGTCAAATAATTATACAATTTATTTGACATTTTTTCTAATTTCAATTATTATTATGACAACGTCTTAGAACATCTTTAGTGCTAGATCTTAAGCAACTTGAGCTCAAGATTTGATCTTCACATCTCTCAATAAAGGAGGTGAAAAAATATCTAACATGAAGAATCTGTTCTTGTAGAATAATCCTCAAGATCTACACATTGTTAAAAAAAATAATTTTTTTCCTCTTTCTCTCTCCCTAAGATTTCAAAATAAGATCTACTACTAAACAATAAAATGGAAGAAATATTAAGAGATCTTCAATCATATGTAGCACTATGGAGTCCACCAAAAAATGGTCAAAGATCCCAATTTAAGATCTATCACTAAAAATACTCTTAGAGTTTATGGATTAAGATATATAGTAGTAATTTGTTATTAAAGAATTATGTTTATCTCCTTTCTATTCCAAAGTAGAAATAAAAGACATTGTCTATTAAAAACAGAAGTCTTCTTGATGTTGTTTTTGATGTGTGGTAATATAAGGGGAAAGTATGTTCCATTAAATTATGATTCATGGGGATCTTTTATGTGGATATATATAAATGGGATATTAATTGAGGAGATTATATTATTAATCATTATAGTTAAGATTTTTGTCAATGATCATTGACATGATTTAGTATGAGTTGAGTGTCTTTCAATTCATAACATAGTTTGAATACTGATTAAGAAGATTGTATCATCATTATGATTAAGATTATCTCCAATAATAAGTGATGTGAGAGTTGATTGAGATTCATTCATAACATAATTTGAATACTGATTGATGAGACTGTGTCATCAATCATTAAGGTTGAGATTATCTTTAATGATCAACTACATGAGAACTCAGACCCATTCATAACATAGTTTATGAGATTGTGTCATTAATCATTATGGTTAAGAAATTCTCTCCAATTGAGTGACAACTTTAATGGTATGGGTGATTGAGGTCCCATTCATAATAGTCTAAGAAACTATGAATACTTAAATACAAAGTGATTTGAGCAAACAATGTTGACCATACAATCAATATGTAACAAAATTAATTTTCAAAAAAATTCAAAATTTGATTTAGCATTATAATTTTTTTATTTATTGTTTGTTTGATTTTGATTAGTTGGTTAAGTTTTTTATAATTATTTATTGGTTTACTTAAGGACTAAAAAAGCTAAATATTTGTCATTTACTTGGCAAGTTTCTCTGTAAATTTTAATCCAATTTTTTAAAAGTTTGAATATGTTTTAAGGGCATGTTAAATGTCAACTTTAAATAAAGACCTGTAAATAAATTAACGAACCTTTCAAAAAGTTAATGAGTCCAAGTCCTTAAATAAACCAATAAAATATTATAAAAAAAGTTTAACAAACTAATCAAAAATATAAAAATAAAACAATAAAAAAAAATATAATACTAAATCAAATTTTGATTTTTTTTTATAAAAAAAATTGTTACACGTTGATTATGTGATCTGTTTTCTTAAGTCATTTTACACTTAAGTACTTGTAATTTTCCATACTATATTATGAATTGAGTCCCAATCTCCGGTATCATTAAATTATGTCACTTATTATAGGACAAAGTCTCAATCATAATAACTAATGACACAATTTCCTTAATTGATATCCAAATTATATATGTTATGAGTGAAAATCAATCAGCATAAATCTATCATAGTGATTAATTGATGACACAATCCCCTCAATCAGTATCCAGACTATATTATTAATTAGGCCTCAATCAACTCATACCATCAAATTATGTTTATTGACAGAAATCTTAACCATAATTAATAACACAATTTTATTAGTATCTCAATTAGATCAATCTTTTTAATAAAAGAAGTTATTTTTCTAATTTTTTTTATTTCTTTCATTATTTTTCATTCTTATATGTCAGAGATATGAAATTAGGAGAAAATAATGACAAATTTTTAATTATTAGTTTTATTATGATTTTTTATGATAAATTATGAATTTTTATTATTTTTATTATTAGTTGAAATTTCCCTTAATTTTTTAAAATAACCTCTTTATTTTATAAGAGAAATCTCATAACTGCCCAGACTATTGTACTTTTTTTTATATAAATTATTGCACTTCAATTTATTGAGCACATATTGGACCGCCGTTTAATATTTAAAAAACAAACTATTTTTTTTTTACATATAAAAAAAAACTATTGAATCATAGTAACTGAATAATTGCTCCCCAAATGAAAAGAAAAATTCATAGGAACTGGACACTCCAACCGTAGTTCATCGTCCTTCAAAACTGTTCCCAAGGATAAAACTAAAATTACACATATAATGTAAGTCAATAATATTAAAAAAAACAAATTTTGAACCATTGTCTTGTAAACACAGATGATAAAATTAAAGTTATCATTTTGTATAATTACCAATAGAAATAAATTAATACATATAGTACTAATATTTTTTTTCCTATATTAAAGATCATAATTGTTCTTTAATTTATTGGATAAAAATTAATATTACTAGTGATGCGTGTCTGTCGCTTACCCAATTTTTTTTTTTGCATATGATTAAAATCAAACTCAAAATATAATCAATATAGTACTAATTTAAAGCTAAAGAAAAAGCACAAAACTTTTTACACAAAGTATGTCAAGATTAAACTAAAAATAATAATATTTAAGTTAGATAGTTTTCTTTCACTTGAATTTTTTATATCTGTCTCTATTTTTGATTAATTTTACTCATCATTTAATTTTAGTTCTACTATTAGATATTAAATCAGTTTATTTAAATTTATTTTAATAAAATAAATAATTTTTTAATGTGTTTATCTAAATTATTTTTGTTTTAAAAAATAGTTTTCTACTTATTTTAAGAAACAAATCTTATATGATTCTTAAAAAAATATTTCTATAAAAAATACTTATTTTAAAGTTATTTTAAATTAAACAAATTCACCCACTAATTACTTAAAGAAATATTAGTAGTACATTCTTTAACA
This sequence comes from Glycine tomentella, assembly GCA_007407185.1. Taxonomy (NCBI): domain Eukaryota; kingdom Viridiplantae; phylum Streptophyta; class Magnoliopsida; order Fabales; family Fabaceae; genus Glycine; species Glycine tomentella. Next base: position 904,389 of record PYAF01003069.1, read on the forward strand.
TACTCTTTTGAACTCATATTTTACTATTGGTTAAAATTTACTGGACATCACAAATTTGTATAGGTTCTATTTATTATTTAATGAATCTCTCATGTAGTTTTCATAGTTTTAACAAATTTTAACCAATTAAAAAGTGTATTCAAAAGCTTATGTGAGAAAATATATTGTTATTACTCCTCTTTATCCTTATATTGTTAATATTTACTTAGATTATAGTGTCTATGATTTCTATTTTTTATGATATTACTTGTTATTTTTGATGAACAACTAATCCTTTTAGTTTTTTTTTTTTTTATAACAATCCTTTTAGTTATATATTGAGACAGACAATAATATTGATCTTAAAAAAACAAGGTTAAATGCTAAAATATAGTGTTGGACATGAAAGGAATAAATAACACTAAACTTAAACCAATAAATAAATATTATTAAATATTAATTGGAAAAAAAGCCAATCATAATACACATTAAGTTAAGCAAAACAAGACACCGACATGCTTGTGTATAACAGTAAATCAATAATGATTGATATAAGTAATAATAATTTGTGTCTCTTAATTAAATAATTTAAAATTTAAATACTGATTAATCTTTAAATATAAAATAAATTTTATTAGAAAAGAAATACATACCATATATATCATCATATTCTCCTATAAAAATTATCAATACTTTTAGCAGGGACAGATTATTCCGTACTAATACCGTTTTAAAAAAAATAATGTATAACAGTAAAACCAGGGATAGAAGGTTTTGATCCAATCTCATTCAACAAACTTAAGAAACATGATCGATCGATCACAAGCTAGAGGACATGCACAGACTTTTGCCCGACCAATCATTTTCAAAATTCATGAAAGATTTAATGGCCCACAATGATTTATTACGTTGATTTAAAGCTATAAGACTGTAACGAAATAGTAGTAATAAGTAATTAAGAACCATTGACATTTCATAACTCACTGGTACCATGAAACTCTGTAGCACAAGTAACGAAATACGTAACAACAGCGTGAAATATCATACTAGTAGTGTAAGATGAAAATTGAGATGACCACAACAAAAAATATTATGGTATCAGTATCAGTATCAGTATCAGTATCAGATTTGTGGTTGACTTCACTTCACTCTTGTAACGAGTTGGTGACGTGAGGGAATTGAAAAATGAACGGTTGAGATGAAGAGGAATGTTGACAGAGATGACAAGTCCAAAAACAGACAAGGCATTGGACACTCTGAAACTTGCATTTATGGACTCATAACTGTTCCATGCTTGCTTTTTCAAAATGTCAGCACTAAGGACGAAGCATGCATATACACACAAAAAGGGAGACCCCACCTCAGTCACTTGCCATTTTGCCAAGTCTCACCTTTGGTACCCCTGTCCCTAACACTGTCTTCATATCAAAATTCACAATTGTTAAATACTCCATATATACTACTAACATTCATATGCCTCCAATAAATAAAATTGAAATGCCAACATTTACTAGTATCTGGTTTTAATACTGGGGATGGAAGGTTTGAATTGGAAACACTTCAATGCAAGAAACACACATTAATTTCGTGCATGGGGATAACCATTACTACATCAGAAATTATTAGCTAGGTAATTCGAAATTGTGACATGTTTGTAATTTTGATCAATTTTTATCTTACATATACTTAAATTTGATTTCGGAAAAAATTAATAGTATTTGATTGTGTATCTTGTGGAGATTAATATAAATAATAGAAGTTATGCTTATCCTCTAAACTATCTAATAATTTCTTCATTGCATCCCTTTCAACAAAAAATGTTCGGAATAAAAGATACAAAGAGTATCATATTCTCCAAAAGTATGTTTAAATCACAAAATTGTGTGCAGTATATTGTTACCCAAACATGTCACTAGCTTGTTATTAGTTAGTTTGGGCATGTTTCGATTATAATTTATAAACTTTAATGTGAATCTTTTTTATCAGAAAAAAATTTGGTGCGTTAAGTCCTGAGGCTCACCAAACTTAATTAAATGTAAATGAATTTTAATTATTTTGTAAACTCAATTTGTAAAAGTATGTTTATCTTTATTTATCACCCAAAATGTGAATCAAGTTATGCCAGATTATTATTTTAGTTTAAGTAGATATTTCAAGTTCAACCTGAATAATGATTATATTAAATATTCAAAAAAAAATATTATTATCCATAGTAATTTTACTTGATTCTTATAAGAGTTGAATTGCCCCCACATTGATGATACATGTGATTCATAAACTCCCTTTACAATTACATGCATGTGGTCCATACCCCAAAAGAACCAAATAAGAGACTTCTTCAGTTTTACTTTTTAACCTGAAAATCTTTGCAACTTAAAACCAAACATAGTTTTTGACATTTTATAAAAAGTATAGCTCTTGGGCCATCCAATTGCAGAATAGTTGAGTAATATTAGAAATGTTAAAAAATATACTTTCTAACACACTATTTGAAAACTTGAAATTTATTAATATATTCGAATTTATAAGTGTGAGGGTTAAGACGTGTGTCATTTGACATTTAGTCAATTTTAATACATAATAATGCTTGGAAAAGTATACTGCTAGCCTTTCCTCGTAATAATATATGCATCAATAAATACAAGATTTCACACAATCATAGAATTTATGAAGTATATATATAATAGGTGATGGGAAGAAGGTGAGATGATATTATTTTAAAGACAGATGAAGTGTCTATTGCACAGTTATTAAAGGCAACAGCAACCGTGTTAGAGGTGGGAACATATGATTTGCCACCAGAATTAGATAGGTGCTTAATTATCAGGGGAGAGAAAGGGCAATTTGTCCAAGTTGAAGAGTATAGTCGTATAGTATATATGGTACTGAATTAGCCTTACTAGGGGAGAATCTGATTCATTCTGTTAAGAAAAAGTTAATAATAAGGTCATGATGACTCACGCACTCACAATCAGTAATTCTCTTCGTTCACTTATCTCTTTCCAGAATCTCTCTCTCTGTGCATGGACTGAAGCCTCACTTGAATGCTCCTCTAAAAGGAACATGAGCATGAGAGACTAGTACTTTTTACCTATCTAATTCACCACTCCCTTTTATGCCTGCCCAACCTCTTTCCTTTTTGTCTCTTCCTCTCCTCTTTACTGTATCTTTCTCTCTGTCCATCTATTTATACATCCCCTTTCTCCTGTCTCAAGAAACTCATCATCAAAGAGATTAAGAAAAATATAGACTACTACTACTATACTATGTCCCCAGCAGGTTCACCAAGATGGAGCCCTACCACAGAACAGCTCATGATTTTGGAGGAACTGTACAGGAGTGGCATTAGAACTCCTAGTGCCTCTCAAATTCAGCAAATTACTACACACCTTTCTTTCTATGGCAGGATAGAAGGAAAGAATGTGTTCTACTGGTTTCAGAACCACAAGGCTAGGGATAGACAGAAGCTCAGAAGGAAACTCACCAAGCAACTGCAGCTACAGCAGCAGCAACAACAACAACAACAGCTCCAACTCCATCATCATTGCCAACAACTCAATCAAGATCATTTCACTAAACATTATGTTGGTAGCTTGGGTTATAGCACCCCTCGTTCTACCACCCATGATTTTCCCTTTTTTAACCCACCTAGCTTGCTTTTTCAGGTAATTTTCTTTTCCCCACCATGCAAGCACAAAGACTGACTAATATTGTATATTAGGCCTCCTTCAACTTACATTTGTCCAATAAACGCAGTTTGATGATATGTTTGGTTTTCCTTAAAAACACAGTCACACATTTATATTAGCTTGAAACCAAGTTTTCAATTGAAAACTACCAAAGTTTCTTTTTCAAACTCAATTTGCAAAATGAAATATACTTTAATTCAAACTTAATTAAGTTTGCAAACTTCAATCCATGTACTTAACGTAAATTTCTTTGCTGTGTCTTGCTTCTTCATATTTTTCTGAGTAATATCTATAATATAACTCTTGGATGCACGGGAGTTGCTGACTTAACATCCTTCTACAAATTGTTGACTAAAATAAATGATGTAACTGCACATAATTAATGACACTCAGGGCATTGCACAAGGATGGGGTTAGGAGAGAAAGAAGCTATATTTGAAGTCTTGAATTCATTTCCAAAGGCATGCTTTGAGTTTGAGCTATATTTGAAGCTAGGGAAAACTTAAACTATGTTTGTTGCTAATTCTTCATTTCATATATGTTCAGGGAGGAGCTGCAAACACATCGTCAGAACAAGCATGGAGTTGCAAATGGAATGTGCATAACCCTCAAATTAATTTGGTGGAGAATAAAGAGACGGCATTCTGCAACTATGGTTGGACACTTGTGGATGCTGATAATAATCAAGCATCTTCATGTTGCACCACTCGACCTCTCAAGACTCTTGATCTCTTTCCACTCACAACTACCAGAATCAATGAAGACTGCACCACACCACCCAAGTAGCTCTAACTCTATTGTTCCAAGATTGCATGTGAGTGAGATTTGATGTTAATATCCTATTGCTTAAGGAGATTAATCTCTATATAGGAAACCATGCTGGAATGTTCCAATTACCAAGAGTACTAAGTCTTGTACGTAGGACCTTTGGTTGCACCATGTGAAAGCATGATCCAAGGTCAACATACTTTCATTCTGGTACAAATCCTGTGGGTATGTGGTATATCCCAGTATGATACCACCAACTACCAAGAATTATTAATTAATTTTATCCCATTTAATGAACCTGTAACTTAATTCTAAGTGTTTTCCAGCCACTCCGAGTTGATGTTTGTTGTCTTCACTTTCATTAGTTCAGTTACATCAGATAAATATATTCTGGCTATATAATATGCTCAATTTATATGGAAATTGTCAAACTGGTAATTTGTGTATTGACACTATATGGTCCCAACCTGTTATATATTTTAAGTCTATTTAATGTGTACTGCGGTGTCCTTTGTTCATCAATCTCGAGTTCCTCTCATCGTGCATGATGAAAATTAAAGACTTTACGGACATGTGGTAAATCAGCTTTTTTGTTAGACTTGGTAACTTTTTGAGTGAGTGAAAAGGTAACTATGCTGTTTTTGGGCATGGATCACGCCCACATTTACAGCAAACAGAAAGAGTACATGCATATATGGTCTCAAGTCTCAACTGTCAATCGTTGTTAAGTTGATACTCGTGATTGGTGTAATGGTGTTAACGTGGCATGACGAATGAGGAAGACAATAGCATATAAAGGCAACTGATAGGATGCACATGCAAGTTTGGATTAAAGTTATGTTGTTGAAACTCGCATCAAAATCCACAAGTTATTTGTTAAAGTGGAAGAGAATTACCCTTTGACATTTTATGAACAACTAGAGAGTTAGTAGAGTTTTATCATTTTGGTTAGGGTAAGGAGAAAGAATGCTATTTTATGTATATCTATTATAAGGGGAATATATTTTGGTATAAACTTTTAGTACGTTAAAAATAATCCATGTTTTATTTAATATTCTTCTAGGTGGTCATGGGTATAATCTGATCCAATGACCCAATCAATCTAAACTAAACCAAAGAGAAAAATTTGAATTAGTTCAAATTATTGATCTAAATTATGCATCAAATCAGTTGGACAAGTTAATGGCATACATTAAATGTTTCAACAAACATTTCTCACCAAGAGACAAAGATGAAGACTTCACTTGCAGTCGTAATGGTTAGCTTTTGAAGATGCCTCTAAATACTAGAAGATTTAAAGTTCACCAGTAAAAAAATTATTTGTGAACAAGCTATCATCAAAATTAATTGTGAACAAGCTATCATCAAAATTTAAATTCTAAGATAGAAACACAACACTCAAAACCCTTGGTATATCTTGAGAGTATAAGAATTGAGATTTATCCTTGTAATCCATATATAAGATGATATAGTCAATGTGCACCTTGATCTTAAAAAAATAAGTGTGATTTGTTGAAATCTAAAGTGACTTTAATTCAAAGAATACTTAATAAAGAGTTTGTTTGAAGAGACAAAATGTAAAACTACTTAATTTGAGTCAAAACTGGCATGGGGAGAGATTACTTGTAACTCGCATGATTATAATGAAACTTGGTGGATTAACTGATAACTAAACATCATCTCAATAGTAAAAGACAAATTTGTATACAAATCTTGTGTTTATTTTTTTTCTTTTATAGTTTTATCTAACCTTAAATTATGTTTTTATCTTTTACAGTTTTTTCAAATATTCTCATATTTCTTGTAATATATGAATATATTATATTTAATATCTTTTTAGTTCCTAAAAGAATAAGAATTTTCAATATTATGTGTTGTTTTGAATGGAAAAAAATAGAATATATTTTCTTATTTTTTAAATTATATTCTATTATATTTTTAAAATTTATAAATAAAAGTACATATTTGCCATTTGTAACCACTGCTATTTTAAATTATGATTTTTAATTATTTATATTTTTAAAAATTAAATAATTAAAATATTAATAGTGACGAGTATAAATAGCCATTAATTACTAATGCTAGTAATGTAGTTTTAGTGGCAATTTAAGACTATCGAATTCGCATACCTAATTGTATTAAAAAAAGACGATTGCATGAATTTTTTAAAATAAGATCTTTTAATAATTGTACTACACAAAATAGTAAAAAACATGTGACAATTATTGTAAGTTCAATGTTTGTCTTCCATGTTCTAGCTCAATTCTCACTATTATATCTAATTGTTCAAATAAGTGTAAGATAATACTTTTCTAGAAGTAACATACTATCCTATTAAATCATATAACATGTAATTATCAATTTATCTTATCAACATACTAATTATCAACAAAGACTCAAGACTCATACTTCACACTTATAAATACAAATTTTATCTAACTCTTTCACATATATATTCACATAATCATTCATCACAATGAATATATCATCTTTGAGACCATATTGGACATCCACATTCAGTTATAATTTTTATAATTGATGTATTTACTTTACTTTGAGGAGACCATCTTCATATTGTATGACATTTTCAAATTTTAGTAAGAACAATAATAAAGAGACATAATTAAATAAATAAATATAAAAGACAAAAATGTAATTTAAGTTTTTTTTAATATCCTAAATGTATAACTTTTGTACAAAAGCATGCTAGGGTCCGATTCATTAATTTCATTCGCAATATTTTTTTAATTAATAATCAGATTTTTTTCTTCAAAAGATATGATACGGTGATAAATTAATTATTAAAAAATAAAAATAAAAATTTAATATTTAAATATACAAAATTAAGATAAATTAATTGTTAAATTTATAAGACTCTATTTTGTGGTGCTCACACAGTAAGAATTTGGATATCTATTTATTTGTTTTTCAGTTTTCAGTTCATTGAATACTATTTCACTTACCCTCTCAAGTCTCATTTCACCGTCAGCTTTCAGATTTCATCATCGTTTATTTCTCCCTTAGCATCTTTCTCTTCGTCTTATTCGAACATTCTGTAACATTCTCAAAAAAAAAAAAAAAAAAAATTTGCAACATTATGTCTGAATTAGGTCACGCGCATGCCTTTATTTGAAGCTAGCCTTCGTCGAATTCGATTTGTTTTCCCTCTCACGCAGTCGTAAGTGCTAACCTATATCTGAGGTATGCCACCCTTGGTCTTTCTTTATGTTTTATATTCTTTTATCAAATTTTTTTGGTACAATACCGTTTTTGTACATGGTGAAGCTGATTGCAGCAGATTTGGCTACTTTTTAATTTTGAGAATCATTTGGGTTTATTGCTTAAAGATTGTTTACTGTGTTATGTTATTGCTAGTGTCTGCTTTTGCCAAGTGATACATGATTCTTCTTTAATTTTTACCTCTTTTTTTTTTTTTTTTTTTTTTTTTTTTTTTTTTTTTTTTTTTTTTTTTTTTTTTTTTTTTTTTTTTTTTTTTTTTTTTTTTTTTTTTTTTTTTTTTTTTTTTTTTTTTTTTTTTTTTTTTTTTTTTTTTTTTTTTTTTTTTTTTTTTTTTTTTTTTTTTTTTTTTTTTTTTTTTTTTTTTTTTTTTTTTTTTTTTTTTTTTTTTTTTTTTTTTTTTTTTTTTTTTTTTTTTTTGTATTGGGGGGAAATGAACATGATATAAATTTGACTTTAGTCTGACATAATATGAAAACATATTGTACTTTTTTTTTTTTTAATTGTAACTAGAAAAGGTTTTAAGTTTTATCTAGCTAATGTCAACAAGTGGAATGTGATAGATTATAGTTTTTGAGACTTTGAGTATGTGTCCGTTCTATTCGAGTACATGTTATAATAATAGTATCATTATGATGTCTTCAGGATTCTCTTATAATGTGGTTATCTGAGGTAATGATTTGCAACCATTTGATGTATCTGTTTAAATTGCAACTTTTTCATAGCTGATTGTGAGGGTTGTATTGTTTCAAAGCTAGCTAGGTCTGGTTCTTATACTTTTTAATTTGCGCTTAAAGTTTGCTCATCTATTCTGGGGCTGTGCTGATTTGTGTTTAGATCACGCATATTGAATGACATCTCTTCATTACTTCAACTCTTGTCATTTTATTTCATTGAATTCTTTGCAGACCTTGCCATTGCCTCTGTTAAAGTGACTAAGTGAAGTATCTTGAGTTATTCACATTTGAGAAGATTATCTTGTTTAATGCTTGTTTAGTTGAATTTTTATTGCTTTTTCTTTGTTTAAAGTATCTTGTTTAATGACAATTTTTTGTGAAATTCAAAGATTTGATTTGATTATTGTTAATGTTTTAGGAGATAATTTCATTTTCGTTTCTTCTTTTTGTTGTTGTTAAATTAATGTTTTTTTATTATTAGGTGCCCCAACTCACCCTAGTGTAGGATACATTGTTAGTTGTTACTTTCAACCTATTTTCCAAATGCAAGTCAACCGACCTGCCTTGTTTTTGGTGAGTTGAAGGAGGGACAGGTTAAGATGGGCTGGCCTATTTTGCTACTTTTGTGGGAATTGGTTCCTTGTCAATATCTTATCTACCAAGTAATTGAGAGGCTTTGAAGTTTGTTTTACTTTGCAGTGTTTTCTTGGCATTGATAATTAGATTCTATCTTCAAATCTTCTCTAGGTCTAGGTGCACTTATATTCATATGTACAGTTTTGTTTATTGGGAGTGTGTTTATACCTCTATGTGCTCTATGGTAAATTGGTAATCAATTTCAATTTCTGTGTTTTTTTTAACCTTTTTTTATGTTTAATTCATGTTTAATTTATAATTCATGTTATTTCTTGTCCAATGCTAGTATAATGTGGGGGAATTCACCCTTAGATATCATATCTTCCTTTAACAGATACAAAATGCCAAAAGTAAAGACAAACCGTGTTACATACCCAGAGGGCTGGGAATTAATTGAGCCTACTCTACATGAACTTCAAGCAAAGATGAGGGAAGGTTGGAATTGTAAATGTGATGCTTGCCTCTCTAGATTTTATTGTGTTCTTTCTGAAACCCATGAACTTAATTGTTTTGCATTCCTTATGTGGCAGCTGAGAACGATCCACATGATGGCAAGAGAAAATGTGAGACATTATGGCCTATATTTAAGATTGCACACCAGAAGAGCCGTTACATATTTGACCTCTATCATCAAAGGAAGGAGATTTCTAAAGAATTGTATGAATTCTGTTTAGATCAAGGATATGCTGATCGCAATCTAATTGCAAAATGGAAGAAGGTATGTAAATTGAGTTATATTATTCTATTTTTAAACTGTTTTTTTTTTTTTTTTCATTACATTTTCATAGAAGAAATTTCAATTAAGTAAAATGAGTAGTACAACTAAGAGGAGGAGAAGAAATTCTCTAGTTACCAAAGATTAAGTGTTTGACTTTTATTTGGCTTAAAGCAGACATTGTCTTTTTAAAGGAATTGTCCTAATGTATTTGCTAGAGGTGTGGTATGTGGTGTGTACTATGCACTTCACAGCTAATGGAATGACTCCTCTGTTTCTTACTTCCCTTGCTGTTTCCGTTGCTCTTTGCAGCCTTGTGCTCCTTGACTTTGGTTGTTGTTGACTTGTTAATTAGGCCTTAGACTTAATGATGATTGGGTGCTGTGTCTGGATTATATCTCTACGACTTTTGATTATTAACAAATGTTTATAATTTTTGGGTGATTTTTTATAGCATTTATACGTGTATAATTCATCTGGTATGCAAAATCTTCAGTATAGCCGCCATCCTGGCGCTCCTGCTATAGCACTTCTGGGTAGGCCGCTCCATTTCACTATCCAAGATTCTCAACACAATTGTCAGTCTGATATTGAGGACTTGGGAAATGAAAATATACGAATTCTATACTCATTTATGCCTTTTGCACTATGTTAATTGCTACAAGGCTATTGCTACTGGATAGCAAAAAAAGTTAAAGAATGTTACCTTCTTATTGACTTTGGTTAATCCACTTACAGAGTATATCTTGTTGTAGTTATTACTAATGCTAAGACTTTATTTCCGAGAACTGTTAAAATATTATGGCTTGTTTAAAGTACATGTGCTTTCTTGGATTTGAGTACTTAAATCATGATTTTTTTTTGGTTTGAATTGCAGCCTGGTTATGAACGTCTATGCTGCTTGGGGTGTATGCAGCCACGCAATCACAATTTTGCCACCACTTGTGTTTGCAGAGTTCCCAAGAACCTTAGGGAGGAGAAGGTTATAGAGTGTGTTCATTGTGGTTGCAAGGGCTGTGCTAGCGGGGACTGAGTGGACCTCAATTCTACTATCAGTTGCCAAAAAGGGGTTTCTTAGGATTATTTTGTTGGTGTTTTTAGCATTCTGTTGTCAGAAACTTAAGCTGAAACACCTCACTTTCTCCGGATTGTGTTAACTATTTACTACATGAATACTATACTATGTTATGAAAAATATTAGTAAATTGTTAACTATCTGCGTATTTCAAAATCTGAATGGAAAATGAGTAAACCTTACGATCTATTAAATAAAAAATAATTGGTGAAATATATTTCTATCTATTAGAGAGTAATTGCAATAGTTAGCGAGTTTTTTTTTTTAGCAGTGCTCGATGAACTTTTACCTTTGCCTAGAGATATTTTAGTTCGAGAGAGACTAAATTTTTTTATTGAGTTTTTTTTTTTAATGAATATTTCTTTTTCAGAAAGAGTGTTTCCGAATTTGGACCAACACTTGTTTTAGACATTTAGCCCGGAAGGAGTTGCTATTCTCACCCCTAGTTATTGTGAAATTACATACATACTCTCCTCTCTTCCCTACACCCGTTTCTTCTCCCTTTCTCTCTCACAATTTACGCACAACCACCACACCTCTTCTCTCTTCTTTTAGCTTCTTTTTGCATCCCAAACTCCAAATCTCCCTCTTATCAAATGGTATTTTTACCTGTTGGATTCGTTCTATTATTTGGCAATTTTTTTTATCCAACATAATTACGATTTTATTGTCTTCAATATAATGGAATCATAATTCAATTTATTTTTCAAAACAAAAACGGCCTTATATTTCTGTTGTTGTTTGGATTGAATTACTCAATAAAATTATGATTTCGTTAGATAACTCAACAACAACAAAAACTTATTCAACTTGTATACTTTATTTTCTTAACTTGAATTGATGACTTGAAATAGTCCAACCAAATATCTTAATTCTATTGAGTGAAGATAACTTAAAAATTTGAATCAATCCAACCAAATCAATTATCATTAGTTTAGATTTTATTTTAATCTAAACCCAAACCAATATCTCTGAAAATTATTGTATCCTATATCCTATAAGCTTCTTTAATTACCTTATAAGCTACTGTTACCAAAAACAATACTAATGATAACAAAAATACTAGACAATACCATGGTCTTGTTTATTCTTTTTATTTGGCTTTATCTAATCAATATGCCCTTTATTTAAAAAATCCTTGTCATCAATTTTATTCTTTCTTTAACTTTTGTACCATAGTGAAAAAAAATAATGAAATTGAAAAATCATTAAATTCTGGTTCATCTTGAACGAACTAAATATCTACTTCTCCTTGTCGGTCCTTTATCCAGTTTCCATTCATAGATTTAATATTTTATTTACCATAAGTTGTCTGGTAGATTGATGAACATTAAGTTTTGAGCATATGCAAATTATACATGAGACTACGAAAAGATGAAGAGTGAAGACAAAGGTTGAGAAAAAAAATATAAATAACACTAAAGATACCTATGCAAAATAAACATAACTCTGACATCTAAGTACATACAAGAAACTTACAAAACTCTCAATCCAAACTCACTAAAGATTGCTATAATCTTCTATTGTTTGATGATGCCAAGTGCCAAATTCAGGACTGATGCTGTGTGAATTTCTCCTTTAGAAGTTCTCCTTGTGAAACTGAAAACGGGTAGATGAGTTTAGGCTGAACTCGTGACAAAGTTCCTTCAATGTTTTTGTAAGAGTAGGACTTCCACAGTAGAATACACCTGCATCAAGAAAATACCAGATAATTTTTTTTCATTTCTTTTATTAACTTTTTTATTTTTTAGAATTTCACACAAAGCATCACAACTTTGTATACCTATCCGAGAGCTTTGATGTGCGTATGCTAATTCAGTGAAGACTTTTTTCCAGTTTGGTCTAGCAAAATGTGTTCGAATCTGATATATGGTAACATCAAAAACTAAAAGATTAACTTTTGGTTGAATGGTGAAAAGGTTTTAATGAGTGGTAAATCAATCAATACCCGGCTTTCTGAAACAACATCAACTCCATTTTTAGCATGCTGCAGCCTCTGAATCATGGCAATAAGCGCGGACCGTGCATCACCTTCCTCGTAGACACTAGTTAAATAGTTGTGCATTTCTATGATATTCTGCATCATTTAAACATGCAAACATTTTTTACTGCACTTGGAAGGAACAAAACCAGGAAAAAAATGAAGTGTTTGGTCCTTAGTCTCACATCGCGGTCATAATCTGCAATATCATCCATTACACCTTTAAACCATTCAAATGATGACTGCTCTCTTGTTACCCAATAGAAATATGCTCTTTCAGGACCTTTTTTAATTTGATCATCTGAGTTACTGCTATGGACTGAGTCCTGCATATAGGTTCCCTGCTATGTTAACCCCTTGAATTGGAACTTAGCGTATAAACTACAAACAATAAATAATACACGAACTAATTGCATAGTCATCCAATCACAAATCGCCAAAATTTAAGTTTATTGACTTTTAAAATAACTACCTGAAAACCATGCTAAAGCTGATTTCTACTTGATGGGCAATGTGAAAACTTTTACATGGACAATACCTAATAAACTCAAATACAGAAATGCTGCCAACCAAAAGAAGTATATAACCTGCCAATTACCTCTTTAGGGCTTTCTGACTTCATGTTGTTCAACATATCTTTTAGAATACTGATCATTGGTGTGGCACCGATTCCGAGACCTATGAGAAAGAGAACATCATAGTTCTTATAGCTTTGTGCTGGGGCTCCGTAGGGTCCTTTGATGAGGATCTTTGGATACCTAATTCTGGAAAGACCAAATAATGTCAATATTTATAGATAATTTTGTAAAGCTAAGAACAAAGAGTTGCTATTCACCTTGATTCTGAAGAATGGTCATAGGTTGAACTTTGTGCTCTAGTTTCGATCCTCATAAGGTTTCCCTTTCTTGGTTGAGCACTGTGAGGCTCACAAACCTGCATTTCTAAGTATTAGTACAACTAGATGTTCAATAATTACCATATTTATATAGACCTTTGACTAACTAAATACATAGGATTGATTGAGTTCAGTTCAGACATTAACATCACCTGTGTAAATACGTTTTTAAGCTCTGTAGTCCAATCTCCCAAGGTTCGTATGTGAACACTCAAGTAGTCATCTCCAGGTGCAGAGGTGATGGAGAAAGGATGCCTGCAACAAGAGTCAAATTGATCCTAAAAGTGATTTGCAAAAGAAACCTTTATTCTCTGATCACTATCATCCAAGAGTCATGGTTGTTACCATTCAAAAGTAGATATATCTGGACACTTGACAAAAAGATACATTCCACTTTTATACTTGAATCCTTGGGGTTTGGTCATGTATAGTGCCAGAACATTTCCTGTGTATATTATTGCCTGAAATTTCCAAGTGATAAAATCATTTCCATGCTTCAGCCTGAAGAATCAAGGAAAAGTAATGGACACACACCTTAATGATGTTTACTCGGTGATCTTTACCCTTAAAAAATGGGTGAATTCTCTCAAAAGCATAGAGTGCTAGTGGAACTACAAGGTACATCCAAGTCTGCATTAAGCAAAGATATTAATGTCAACTGATTTATAACCATTTTCATATTCTGGCCTATCAAATCAATGATGTAGAATTGAACATGCAGTATCAGCCATCAGGTCAGAATACCAAGTGTACAACATCAACAAATGAAGGGTGGACAGAGTTCAATGATACGTGTTATGAGCAGTAAATAAACCACAATTTATATCAGTTTAAAAGTGCAAAGCTGTTGTGACTGCATTTTGACAGAAAACTTTTGGAAAATTGAAATTAGAAGGTGTAGTTTGTTGGTAGTTAGAGCAATGAAAAGTGCTAGAGCTACACATACCGTCTTCTTGTTCCATTCCTTGGTGAGAAATAGAAAATAGCCATGTATGATCAGGAGTATGTAAACCACAATAAGCAAATGATGAGCATACCAAAATGCATTGAAACCAGCCAATCGATGCAACGGGGAAGGTAACTTGACCACACTTTTTCTGAAATAATGTGTCGCTAGAGTGAAGGTAAAAGCCATAATCAAGACCATAAAAATTCCAGTTAAACCAGGAATGCTTTTAACAAGGGTGTAGTAAGTAGGCTGCTCATAGTTAAAACCATCCCCAAATACCGACATAAACTTATTTTCTGGGCATGATATTAATCTTGGAAAATCACAAGTGATATGCATCATTACATGAATAAAAGTCCCTATAACCACAGCTACTGCAATCGTCTTGTGAAAGTTTATATTGTTATCAAAAGGTATGATTCGACTTAGAAATGATTCTCTTAGTTTTGTAAGTGTTCTTCTGCACATGGTTAGGACAATAAGAGCCATGTTGAACTTGAGAGTCTCAGCAGCACCCTTTGCAAAGCAGAGACAGTAACCCATGACTTGAAAGGCTTGCTTTTCCCTGTATTGCTTAAACTTCCAAATATAAAGCACCAAGTTTATGGCCAACCAAAGCGCAAAAACCCATATTTTTTTCCATTTATCGAGAGCAAATTCTGTGGTTTTAGATAGAAATTTGCTCACAGGTGTTCTATACTTGCTCGGTATCATAGCTCTACTCAAAGTCATGGCTCTACATTGATCAAGTTTTTTGGTGCCATCTTCAGAACTAACCATTTCCTTCAGCAGAGTTTCTAGCTGCCAAATCTGTTTAAAAAGGAATTTAAGAATACAAAAGATGAAGGTTTATGTAAAATTCAATAAAAAAGAAAGCAGTAAGAACTTGTTCACTTCTAACCTCTATATATCCATTATGATCAGGGTCAAGCTCTTCCATTATCAAAGATGCATACCCATCAGCATGCTTTTTGAGGTTTCCTAGCTTATTTGCTGAGGCACTCAACAATATAACCTATTAAACAATGATATTTAGAATTGAGTTTCCATATAATGAAAGAGAGAGAAAAAAAGAAAAGAAAAAGGTAATCAGAAGAATTTAAGTGGTCACAATACTCACCTCCTTAACCTCATCTTCTGATAGCCTACCATCTCCATTCTTGTCACACCTGAAAATAACTGAATTCATTTATGCCAATCCATTCCATAAGAATGCAACATGCAAAAGGAATACAGATAGTGTGTGTGTGTGTGCGCGCGCGCTCTTTACATGTCAAAGAACACTTGAAGCCTTGATTCAAAATCTTTGTTGGTCATGTCCTCCCAGAATACTTTAGCTTCATCCAAAGATATCCCATTTTCTGCATGGACTTTCCTCCTCCTTGCCAAAGCCTCATAGAGCTCCCCAGCAAAATCCTTGGATTCTGCCCCCATGCCTGTGGAACACAATTTCAATTTGCATCATACAAACTTACCACTAAATATATCGCAAAACGACAAAACTGGGATACAGTTCCATAGACACTTTTTCGGTGTTCTCCAATCAGAATTGGAGTTTTATTTAGACAATCTACGTTGACCTTTAATGTAAACCTTTATTAACATGAATTACTAAGGCGAAACTCTAATTCTGACAGGAAAACAGCACCAAAAAAGCACCTAGGAAAATCTAAGTTTTTGTCCTAATGCATTCCCAATAAAAACAAAAATGAGGCAAATGTATGTACCCATGCAGGTTCCAAATTTGTCTTTTGTGAGCTTTCCATCAACTGCATTCTGAGTAAAGCGCTTCTCAATGGACTTCCATGCATCAGTTTCCTTCCCTGTGACCGTTCTATCAAGAAAACGTAAACCCTTAATCCCTCTGGCTGCTCCTGATTCAGCCCTCATCATTTTCCTCCCTCCATTATTCCCCTGAATGCCAACTCTGCTCCTCACATTGTTGTTGTTGTTGTTGTTCACAGCAGCAACATCATTGGGAGATTTAAGCACCGTGCTTCCATTAGGGGGTGCTTCATCATCCCTTTTAGGCCTTTCCACAACGGGATCAATCTCAATGCTCTCAAGAATCCACGTTGATGATTCATCTTTGCCTGCTTTTTCTGATGACATCAATGAAAAGATATTGTCAAATTGATACGAATATGATGATGATGATGATTCGGTGAAATGTTGTTGTCAAGGTGGTGGTGGTGATGGTTTTTGGAATTGTCAAGAAAGAAGGGTGATGAAAAATGAAATAGTCAAAGTGGTATTAGAGACAAACATTGATCAGTATATACGTGTTTTTATGTTGTTGCTTTGCTAATTATAGAGAAACAGGTTGAACCCTCCACACTTGTGTGTCTGGTTCAACCAACCATATGCTCCTTATCCAACAAATTAAGAAATCAAACGAAATTACCTACAATATTATTACAAGCTGTTTTTTTTTTTTTTTTTCTTTGCATGCTTTTCTGACAGCAATATGTCACTTCTACTTTGAAAAGAAAGGTGGTGACTTCCACCATATTTTTCTTATTCTTTCGTTACTAACAAATTTAAAATTTTATTGGTTCATCAATTTGGACACATTTAAATTGATATTTGATTAAACATATATTTAATATCAACTTTTCAATAAGAATTTGTTTATAAGTGTTAATTGTGAAGTTTATAGAAATAAAATTATTATAAACTTTATTAACTTATAAAAATATGGTAAATGGATTGGATCCAAATCGTTTGAAGTGAACAATGACTCTAAGGCGTAAAGAGAGTCATTTCATTTTTCTTAAAAGAAAAATTAATGATTATTAGTTATTACGTGCACTTATATAACAGATGATAATTGTGTTGGAAATTTAAAGGGGCTGATAAAGTGGAACAAAATAAGGTATTCCATCTATAAATGTTCTTTTAAGTCAAGAGACTTTTCCAATTTTAGACTGAGGTGTCATCTTCATCTCTTATATTTCCATTCATAAAAAAATAAATGTATCAGAATATAAATTGCTCTTTTTCTCATCAACAACGAAAATTACTTTATTTTTGTTCACTTTAGAGGAACCAAGTCATATTTTTATATGTTGAATATACATTTTCATTTTTCAATTTAAGGATTTATATGATAAAATAAGTTTAAATAAATTTTATAGAAACATTTTATACGTCATTTGTTTATCTTTATTCACTTAATATATAATTGCCTTAATTACCAGTATCGAAAAAAAGGTTGACAGTGCAAATTTTTTCCCTTAATTACACTTTTTGTCAACAATCTTTATGTTCTCAGAAATTTTGTGACTAAACTATGACATTTACATATTTAATCTTGAATTTTTACACATTTTTTCACTTTATTTTATTCTATTTTATTGCACATTTTTACTCAAGTTTTTTAATTTTCCATATTTAACCCCTATATTACAATAAAGCTATTTTTTTTTGTTAGGAGGCGAAATGCCTGGAATTCTAAAAGTTTGGTGACAAAATATGAAAAATAATGTGCTAAATTTTATAAGTCGAATTAAAAAATGTGTAAATTTCATAATTTGGTGAAAAAAATTCGTGAAAATGTAAAAGATAAGTGGGCAAAGCCAAATAAGGCCAATTTAAGCCTATATAACTTTTGTTAGTTACAAATAAAAAAAAAATCTAGATAACTTGTAACGTGTTTTTTCATCAAATGTCAAATTTTGTTGGACATTTAAATGTGATAATTTGTGAATCGTGTTTCATGTGGTTGTTACAAACAACCTTACTTTACCTGTGATATTTTATCATCACTATTCCTTTAATGGGAGCTTTAGTGGTAACCAGTTGCAAGGAACGATCCTGGAGTGGGAGACTTTCGGGTTTTAGATTTCAACTTATCTTAACAATAGTAGTTGATTACCTTAACTTGTTTTTTGCTTTTTATTTGTATAAGTTATGGTATGGTACCCTTGTACCATCATCAATCTTTTCTTTTTGCTGATTAAAAAAAAACAATAGTAGTTGTCTAGTTCGAAGTTAGAAGCTGTCAATAGCACCAAAGGATAACCATTTTGTCTATAGCTTATCTTTGATATTCTTAATTAATTGGAGAATTGACGTGCTTGCATTATGCCAAACTTGTTTCATGTTTGGTCCAGCTCAAATGCTAATCATATTATATTGGACTATGATGACACCTTCGCCTAGTTATTAATTATTAATGAAATAATAGTTATATATACCTTAAACTCCACATAGAAAATCTTCTAATATATAAAGAGCTAGCCCATGTAAGATAATATTTCATTCACGCAACCAAAAAAGTGTGTATAATTATACGATGATAAAGCAGACTCGATCCATAAACAAAATTAATTAACAATGAAAGTTGAATATGTTAACTACTCTCAAGATATATGTTTCTCACTTTTAAAAAACATATATGTTTTCTAACCACCATCCATTTTGTTGTGAAAATAATAGTTTGGGCCTAATCGAGGCCCAATTATGGTCGAAGTAATATCTGCGTAATTCATAGAACGTGGGCCTGACTCAGTCTCTAGGGGCAGTTAGTAACGTGTGGATTAAGGCCGGAAATCTCAGAAGCAGTTCGTGTGATAACTGCAAGGTAACATGCTTATAAATACTTGATAGTTGCAGCAAAAAGGTACACACAATTATTCTGACTCTTTCTCTTTCAATTACACAGAGCATCTGTTTTTAGGTATCATTCCCTATTGATATCCTTGAAGTTGTAGAGTTAGAGTGATCAAGCAACAATCATACAGTGCTTTCGTGATGTACACTTGTGTTCTGGAAAACATACAGAACACATTTCTTATTTATTTTCCCATTATTTGTTCGATGAGAAATGCAAAACGAAAAAGGAATTCATCTTTTCGACTGGGAAATGCCAGTTTGTTTTGTCCACTTTCTCTATCCCTCTCTATCAAAATGATCCAACAAAAAGGAAGGCAAGCTTGTTATTGTCGTGTCCGCTCTCTGCCCTTTATCTAGGTGCATGTATTGAAAAATGGGAACCCTTTCTCTAATGTTAAATATCACTATTCAACCACTTAGTACAGCAAAAAAGTAAATTAATAAATAAATTTATGCAACGTGAATCATGACAAACAATAGAAATCATTGAATCATGAGGATACATATCGGCTGTCACAAAAGAAATATAAATCTTATTTGTATAATCCTAAAGTGAGATGTTTAAGTTTCTGTGTATAGTATAGAAAAAGTTTAACTTTTTAAACAAATTCGAATATTTTAAGGATTAGTCTCTAATTCTAATTCTAGTGCTGACTGCTGAGAATAAGCCCGATTCATGTAAAATGTCTAACATCTTTTCAGACGCACAAACAATAATGAAATTTCAATTCATTAGAATTCAACCAAAAAAAGACAAAAAAAAAAAAATCATTGTTGGAGATATCCCTGTTAGATCTACACGTTGTCACATCAACTATGCGAGGCTGGCACCACAATTAGCTTTCTCAAATAGAAAAAATTGCTGCTATCAAAAGTTGTATTTGTTTGTTGAGCTCACGTCTTTAATTCTTTTTTTTCCCACCTGAAGATTCGCGTTTTCCCCCTTTCGGTATTGATATTTAAGTGTAAAATATCGTTCTATATTAATATGTGTGTCAATGATGTTCAATCTTTATTTAAGTTAATTTATGAAAACAACAAGCGAAGAAAATAATCATATTTTTGTATATTTAAAGAAAAATATAAATTACATGATAAGTGGTATAGTTAATTTGCTATTTTGAAGTATTTTTTTATCTGACTATTTTGAAGTTTAACATGTATATACAAATATTTTTTGGTATATATAACGTCATCATATATATAAAGAAAAAACCTTAATACATATTTCTTTTTCTCTTTTATCATATCATTTTTCTTTTTATTTTCTCTCTTTCCCATCATATTTATCTTTTCTCTCTCACCATTTTCTCTTTTTTCTTCCTTTTTCTTTCTTCTTTTCACACTATTCTACTCTAAAATTAGATATACGTTTATTATTGCTCTATATATAATTAATTTAGATTAGAAGTCAAAGTCATTAGGTAAGTTTTTTTTTTTTATATTTTTTATTTCAACTGGAAGCTAAGCGATGTGATTATAATCAACGACTCATTAATATGAACCTTATAGCCGATTTCTGCAGTGTAGTTTCTGTCTCTTTTTTATAGGCTAAGCTTGCACAACTAATTAAATAATCCGAAACAGAACAAAAATCAAACGTGGTTGTGGAATGAAAAATAAACCAAATAGTAAACGAAAGCGATGGTGTAGTTCAAAATTAAAATAGAATATTGCTCAAGGACGACATTGACATAGTTATATCAAACGGAAATGACTAATTAATTTGCCAATGATGATTAAGTTGATAAGATCACGCGTTCCAACTGGACATTACAAACACAACTTAAAAGTTCAATATCAATATTTTATTCATTTCTATTTTATTATAGTTCTGATAAACATATAATTGACAATTGACTAATTAAAGTATATTTAATTTGTCGATTACTTCCTTTAATAAAAAAACAAACAAATATACTTATTAATTTGAAAGAACTGGAGATTTCACATACTTAACAGTAAAGACAATACCAGGAAAATGAAAGTTAATATGGAGCATTCAAAATCTGTATTTTTTGGATTTACTTTTATACGGGAAAAAAACAAAACAAATACAAATTAAATAAAAAAATTACCAATTTAGGACAGTTTCGAAGTGGGCATGACTGGTCACGCCCAGAACCAGGCGCGACTAGGGGGGTAGTCACGCTTGGTTCTGGGCGTGATCAGTCATGCCTAGTTCTGGGCGTAACCTACTTCTGTCACGTGTCATGCACAGATGAACCGATGCGTATATAAACTTCGGACGGTCATAACTTTTGACTGGAATGTCCGATTGAAGCGTAGTTTGTGTCATAATGCTCGAAATTGAGAGGAGAAGCCCTGGGCAAATTTTTGAAGGGGATTTGGTCAAAAAAATTTTCCAAAAAATGTTTCTAAGTGCCTCAAAATTATGATTTAATCTTTGAACATCTAAAAATTTTCTTGTTTTCTAGATACTAGGTTCATAGGAAATTGTTAATGTGTATGTTGGTTTAATGTGTAGTGTTTACTGTTTAGGGTTTGGGTTAAAGAGGTAGGGTTTATGGATTTCAGTTTAGTTTTAGGGTTTAGCGTGTTAGTGTTTAGTTGTTAGGACGTGTGGGTATATGAGTTAGGGTTTATGGTGTGTGGATATGTGGGTTAGGGTTTAGGGTGTGTAGATGTGTGGGTCAGGGTTTAGGGTGTGTGGATATATGTTGTGTTTAAACCAACGTACATCGAACCCATAAATCCACACACCCTAAACACTAAATCATTAACCTAAACCCTATCCACTAAAACTAAACCGAAATCCGTAAACCCTAAATCTTTACCCCAAGCCCCCAAACCCTAAACACAACATAAACCCTAAAACTAAATCGGAATACATAAACCCTAAATCTTTACCCCAAGCCCTAAACCCTAAACACAACATAAACCCTAAAACTAAACCAAAATACGTAAACCCTACATCTTTACCCAAGCCCCAAACCCTAAACACAACATAAACCCTAAAACTAAACCGGAATACATAAACCCTAAATCTCAACCCAAGCCCTAAAACCTAAACACAACATAAACCCTAAAACTAAACTAGAATCCATAAACCCTAAATCTTTACCCCAAGCCCTAAACCCTAAACATAACATAAACCCCAAAATTAAAGTGGAATACATAAACCCTAAATCTTTACCCCAAGCCCTAAACATAAACCCTAAAACTAAACCGGAATCCATAAACCCTAAATCTTTACCCCAAGCCCTAAACCCTAAACACAACATAAACCCTAAAACTAAACCAGAATCCATAAACCCTAAATTTTTAACCCAAGCCCCCAAACCCTAAACACAACATAGGGTTTATGGATTCTGGTTTAGTTTTAGGGTTTATGTTGTGTTTAGGTTTTAGGGCTTGGGTTGAGATTTAGGGTTTATGTATTCCGGTTTAGTTTTAGGGTTTATGTTGTGTTTAGGGTTTGGGGCTTGGGGTAAAGATTTAGGGTTTATGTTGTATTTAGGGTTTAGAGCTTTGGGTAAAGATTTAGGGTTTATGTATTCTAATTTAGTTTTAGGATTTATGTTGTGTTTAAGGTTTGGGGACTTGGGGTAAAGATTTAGGGTTTATGGATTTCGGTTTAGTTTTAGTGGATAGGGTTTGGGGGGTTTAGGTTAATGATTTAGTGTTTAAGGTGTGTGAATTTATGGGTTCGGTGTACGTTGGTTTAAACACAACATATATCCACACACCCTAAACCCTGACCCACACATCCACACACCCTAAACCTTAACCCACATATCCACACACCATAAACCTTAACACACATATCCACGCACACTAAAACCTAACCCATATATCCACACACCCTAAACCCTAACCCATATACCCACACGCCCTAACAACTAAACGCTAACACGTTAAACCCTAAAAGTAAACCGAAATCCATAAACCCTACCTCTTTAACCCAAACCCTAAACTATAAACACTACACATTAAACCAACATACACATTAACAATTTCCTATGAACCTAACATCTAGAAAACAAGAAAATTTTTAGATGTTCGAAGATTGAATCATAATTTTGAGGCACTTAGAAACATTTTTTGGAAAATTGTTTTGACCAAATCCCCTTCGAAAATTTGCCCAGGGCTTCTCCTCTCAATTTCGAGCGTTTTGACACAAACTACGCCTCAATCGGACATTCCAGTCAAAAGTTATGACCGTCTGAAGTTTATATACGCATCGGTTCATCTGTGCATGACACGTGGCAGAAGTAGGTCACGCTCAGAACTGGGCATGACTGGTCATGCCCAGAACCAGGCGTGACTACCCCCCTAGTCGCGCCTGGTTCTGGACGTGACCAGTCATGCCCAATTCTGGGCGTGACCAACAGCCCCAGATTGGTAAATAGTTTCGAAACTGCCCTAAATTGGTAATTTTTTATTTAATTTGTATTTATTTGTTTTTTTTGCCACTTTTATACTTTGCTGTATAGTTTTTTATATTTATTACCCTCAAGTATATAGTGTGTTTTATATAAAAGAAATATATTATTTTTATCATTTTTGTTTGTATTTCAATTTTAATTTATTTTAAATATGTTCTAAAATATTATATCTTTTAAAAAAATATGTGATGAATTGTCGGGTTAAGTTAACTTTTTTAGTTACAAAAATTAAGGACAGGTTGATTAAGCTAAAAAAGGATCCATCAATCACTAAAAAAAATAATGATAATTTTTTGTATTAAAAAATACAGTTTTTTGGCGATTAAAATTTCGCAAATATTTTTTTTTTACTTTTGAAAAAACCGCTAATATTACGTATTGGTGCAATTTTATTTTTCAATTTTTACTTGATCGCTGCTCGCCAGTAATATTACAAAAAAAGAAAATGATCAAATCATTATATGTTTGGTTTAGAAATAGAGGAGGCAAAATGGACAGTTCGGCCAATATGGATTGATCCAATGAGGATTGCAGGATATAGTAAATTGGGTACTAAAAAAGCACAAATTCATTTCAGATTTCTAAATAATGTTCAAGTCCTACAAAAGTTACAAAATCAAACTTTGTTGTTCAGCATCTTCAACTAGCCATCTTTAGAAGGTATTGTTAAAAGATCATCAATTTCTAATGAAATGGATGTAAAGTTTATTTTTGGATAACTAGTTGTTATAGGCTAAGTTGGCATTGAGTCATAATCTAATTGGGTTACAAAGGCCCATGTTTGATTTGTACTTAAAATTTTAAGTCTAAGTTTTATCTTTTATCTGGCAAGTTTGGCAACTTTGGATCAACTTGATTAATTCAATTTATTTTGCCACCTCTGTTAAGAATTGTCACAAATTCTTTCTTTTTTCATTCAAAGAAATAATATTAAATTACTAGCAAAATCACAAATTATAATGTTTATAGAAAAAAAAAAAACAACCCTTGTCTAAGACATGTTAGTTGTATAATGGATCATCTAAGATTATAATGGGAGGTCAAAACAAAATATATATTACTATTGGATAGAGATTGAGAGGGCAAGGAAGGGGCTTGAGCTTTGAAAATTGGAAGAATTGTTTCCAGATTGAAAGTAAGCGATTGAAACCATATAGCTAGTAATAAAATAAATAAATAATAGAACATACTTCAGAAGATTTACGTTGGGAAAAGGCACTTAAAAATAATAACTAAAACTGAAACCATACATTGTGGAGATCATGTAAGTTTCGACTTGAAGATTTTCATTGGAAGCCACTTCATCTTGATTAAGCCCCCTTCGGAGAACAATTTTATGTAATATTGTTAATTGATAATGTCTATGCTCTACTGTGACACTAAGGAAAATAAACTTATGAAAATTAGTTATTTTCGTAATAATATTATGATCAATGAAAAAAGATTTAATAAACTTTTGATAATTGATCAACATACAATAAGGAGCGAGTAGTTCAGAAAAGATTTAGGATAGTCACCCATATAAGTATGTATTGAGTATTTTTAACTTTCTGAGAAGTATTCTCACTTTACAGGCAAGTAAATCACCGTTATGCAGGTTCTAAATTTAGTATTCTTAATCAGTTTCTTTAACCAATATTTTAACAAATGTAGGTTCACTCAACCAATGTTTTTTATAAGCTTCTATATACTCCACCTTACAACAATCTTATTATAATAAATTCACACAACTGACTCAATTAATTTTTCTTAGTGACACTAAGGGATTTTGATTGTCTCCAATTTTTAAAAACTATAGTGTCCAGTTAAATAAATATATATCATAAGATTAAAGTTAAATAAATATTATATCATAAGGGATTTTGATTGTTTCATTAAACGGGCACAACACCCTTCCCTTTTCTCAAACGAATGCTGCCTAAACCTCCACCATTTGGACCTTAACTTTCGGCAACTCTAGCTAGGTTGGTACGGACCCTCTGGCCCTAATCCAAGCAAAACAAAATCTCAATTATGTTAAAGGGTTTTTTGCTTTTTCTAATTTTCTTAGCAAACAAAAGTGAGACTTGTTTTTTCTTGGATGCAAATCTAGTAATCACCAAAGTCCAAGTAAGTAACTACATATTAAGAAACGTAACACAGAATTAGGATCCCATGCTCTTATTCCTAAAATCGGACACCATAGCAGTCATTGTTGAATTTCTGCATAGACTTAGTTTTTGGGTAAAATCAAAACCCTCAAAGATTGATTGTGAAGGCTGGAGGTAAGCATTGTTAGAGACTTAGTTGTTTCTTTTTCTTTTTCTTTTCTGTTTGAAATAATACACGTGGCAAGACCAGAATCATTTGTATATTCCAGCGGTTGAAACTATTTTAACTGGACCTCCGGTTGTTGATGCTAATACTATGGGAGAGGATCCAAATCCGAAAGAGAGGGAATGGATGAAATGAATGAAATTGCCACACTGATACACTTTATGGAGGAAGAGAATTGAACTTTTTTCAATATTTCATTAACTGATTTTGATTGAATTCACTCATTTAAGACTGCAGTACATGGAATTTATTTTAATAAAATAATAGTATGTTTAATTGCTAAAAAACTTCATATTTAACAATCTAAATGAGAGTGATAATTAATTTCTAAGTAAGAATAATGCCGTTGATAAATTAGTAGTTAATAGTGAAACAAAATGTGGTAAAGTAAAAATTATATTGATTTAATATTTAATTGACATAAATTAAGTTCGGTCACAAACATGCCCTTGCGGATGAGAGGAACTAACGAATGCAGTGAACGAAACTTCAAAACTAAATTTCCAAAAAATTGCATGCGGATGACCTATGACGGGAATGTTGTTTACATGGTGGGGTTGCAGAAGACGGAGACAAGCACGTCATTGTGATGACATGCAAGGCAAAGGGGAGTTGTATGTGAAGAAAGAGGGTGGAGGGTTCAATGAAAGAAACCGGTGTAAAACAGGGTTTAAAGGAATAGCACCAGCGTGGGGGTGTAAAAACAAGGTTAAATGGGTATAATTGGCAATAACAAATATAAAGAGAATGGAGGGATGCAGGGGGGTGTATTTAGCCAGAGCCAAAATCATTTCAGGATCAGTTTTTTTTTTTTTCCTTTTCTCATCTTTCCCATTATTTTTTTTTCCTCTTCTTCTTCTAAAATCCCATCCATCTGATTTTGATGAGCAGGAACGAAGGCAGTTCCTTGCAGCAGGTAATTGAAGCATCGACTGAGGCGGAGACCATGGACACAGACGCTGCTGCTGCGATATGGAAGGAAATTGAGGCTTCAGAGAGGTACGTAACGGAATTTCACACACATCAATCCAGCCATTATATTAATATATGAATATGATGTTGCGTTGCAGCTACCTTGTTTGTTCTATGTACGAAGAAGCAGCACAATTAGCTTCCTCTGTTTTGGAACGCTTGCGTCATTTCCATCATGATATCGATAGAGATGATATGTTGGAATCAAGTGCTATGGTGCTGCTTCAGGCATTCAAACAACTTCCCACCAAGACACCACACATTCTTAATCAACTCACACTACACTTCGTTTCACCCAAAGCTATTCCTCCCCGTCTTCTTCTTACTGGGTCGGTATGCTTCCTTGCTTTCTTCCATTCAACAACAAGCTGCTCAGTCACTCATGTTCATTTTTTTTTTTTTTTTATTTTCTCTTTTGCTTCAGAGCTTGTTTTCAAATAGCACAAGGTTCTGCACTTGCCGTTCAGCATTTTCTCCACGAGTTTCTCAATGGATGGACTCTTGAACATTCACAATATTCTGCTGTCATTACCGAGGCTGCAAGTAGAGACCAAAGCCGCCGCTTCATTCTTCTTCCAATTGATGAATATTTGCAAGTTGTTGAGCTCTATGCCGTCACGCTTCTTGCAACAGTTCAAAAAGATGTTGATCTTGCAATCTCCTGGGTGGAGAATGCTTCATTGCCTGAGGAAAATCGACAGGTAAGGATGTTTTTCTCCGCAGATCAACTTTTCATGTAATTAGGCATTTGAACTAGAAATGGGAAACAAAGTTATGGTGTGGTTTTGATTGATTGGAATGAAAAATCCACCAGTTGACGTGACCGTGTCACAGTGGATCAATTGAATTTCTCTGTATGTATAACTGAAGCTGGTGTCTGGGTGATGCGGTTCAATGGCCAGAGCATTAACTTATCATTGTGTACATCCTCAAAATTGATCGCTGACATATGTGTTGTGTTTGTGAATGTGTTCATGAACTGATTAAAGGTTAAGAAAGAATTTTTTGGGGGCTTGTAAAGTCTAAAACTTGAAGCATGCTACTCTGGGTATGATTAGTGATTCTGACCCTGTAGTTCATCTTTTTTTTCCTATATGATCTTTTACTTAGATTTTGTTTACTTCTGTTGGAAATGATTTCTTATCTACCTTACCTCCCAAAGCTTGTTAGTGAGAGTTCTGCTAGTTCATCTTCTGTGAGCAATGTCTGTTGCATACTTGTGCTGTTGTGCAGGTTTACCTTTTTCTTAACTGTTGTTTTCATTGAAATAAAGCAGTTGACTGCATTCTTTGTTGTCTATATTGGTGGAATTTTTCATGGTGATAAGTATTTTGGTTTTCATTAACATTAATAAGCATCAACGGAGGAATTAATTTATAGATTACAAAACCTAAGGAATATTTAGTGGAAAATTTACAAAATGGACCTTTTTAAAACAAAATTGTACTGTTTTATTTTTTGTTGTCGTCTATATAGTGGTTATTTCATTGGTAAAACTTGGTCTCTAGGTGACTAACCACTCTAAATATGTTTACCATTCAATAGCACACTCACTAGTCTGTACAACATAATTACCACTCTATCTGGTCCTTAACTGATTTTTTTAAAAAAAATTCCTCCTTTAGTCTTTTTCTAAGTATTGGCTTGTTTGTCCTTAGGCAGTGTGATTTCCACATTCATTTGCTAATTATTTGTATGCTATTGTATTTGTAGGAACTTCTGAGAAGGTTACACTCAATGCATTCTCCTAAAAGTACCATGTTGTCTCAAAGTTCCTTTCTGCAGTCACCCACAAATAGCGATGAAGCTTATCCTTTGAAAGAACAAAATGTGTCTGAAGGATTACCAAAAGCCTTGAAAAGTAATGAAAAGTATAGGTCCAAAGAAGCTGTTACAAAACTGTCTGAACGAATAGAAGCATGTTTCTGGTGCTTCCGTGGTATCAATTTGAAGATTGGCACTTCTAAGTTTGTCATAACTAGTGGGAAGATCATGCTTGGTTGTTTAATATTGTTCATCTATTATGTTTTCAGAAAGAAGCAAGCTACTTTAAAAAGGTACTCACTTAAGTTCATAGCTCCATAGTACAATGTATCTTAAGTATTTGTTTTCTGTATCCTCTCAACTTTCAAGGATACAATCACCGTTGCATATCAAAGTCATCTTTAGTTTAAATTAACCATTTTTGTTTTTTCCTTTCTGGTTGTTGTTCTTTTTGGAAACTATCTCTTATTTAGGGAAATTGAATCTCTAATTTGGGCAAAATATGACCTATATATTTAGGATCTGTATAGCTGTATTTCTTTATTTCCTTTAATACTTTAATTCCACAAGCAATTTGATAGATTCCTGATCCAAAAGAGCTGTTTTATTCATATAAAAGAGATTTACTGGCAGAGTGATCTGCTATCCTCCTTTTATGAGACCCTAGCTTCAAACAACAAATCAGATTTGCTCCAGCCAATTTTGTGTGCAACTAAAATTGGGCAAGATCTCAACCATTGATTGGTCATTGCACAGTAACTGATAAAGAGAGAGAATATGATGAATGTTTCAGATTTTGGTTGTGCTGCAGAGATAGGAGAGGATCCTGATACATCCAAAGAATTCCTCATAAAACACCAGAAGATGATCCCTAACAGACTCCCCATACCTTTTCAGTATTCCCCCTAACATCAACATCAACAGTATTCCCCCTAACATACTCCTAAAATTTAGAATAACACAGTAACAAACATCCGAGATAATCAGAAACTTAGAATTACATAGTAAAGATAATAACTTCATTAATAAATGAAATATTCCTAAATCTGTTGCTTCTTATTCCTCCTAGAGTAGACACTCCAAACCTTGGGCTTCCTACTTTGCCTTGCTAGTTGGGCTCTATCACAATTCATCAATCTTTTGTCTCCCTTGAGAGTTCTTTTCTGAGTTGAGATTAGTGGGCTTTGTGAAAACATATGGAAATATTTAATTTTAATAGCTGTGGAGGGTTATTGGTTCATCTTATATTGATGTTATCCTTATTTAATATATACTAACAACTTATGTGTAGTTTGTATGTACAATAGGAATAGGGGAATATAATAAGGTTAAAACTTGAAATGGAGTGTTTTAGCATATACCTAGGACTAATGGATTGCAAGATTCTGAACAGGCTGCTTGTAAATTGTTGTTATGTTGTTTGATTTCAAACACTTGTGTTCGTGGTGTTATTATTAGTTACAGAATTTGTAGGATATTTTGTAACCTTTCCTGAAAAACCATGCTATTCCAAATGGGTTGAACTATTTAGCACTGGCTTTGAGGTAAAATGTTGTCATTTCATGATGTTCAAGGCCCCTTATTTCAATTCAAGGACGGCCCTTCATGCAAAAATATTTTAGTATATATTCCACTGTAGTTTTAATTCTTATATTCATGTCCGGTGTAATTTCTTGTTTTACCCATTAAGGCTGAGATTTTCCAATAAATTGTAGTAGTATTTAATTTCATTAGGAATCTGTTATCATCATCATGAGCAAAATCTGTTTCACTTTATGCTGCTGTATCTCATGGTGAAGAGACCAGATTTTATTTATTCAATGTTAACTGTGATCAAACACTGTTCCCGTTCTCCTGAGGGATTACATGGTTCTGAATGACTGACTATTCGTTCATGGTTTAGGATTGTAAGAAGACAGGCAATGGCCGTAAAGAGGGCTTTGGTAGATTTGTGGCAGCTTGCGTTTTCCTACCAAGTAAATCCTCTGGCAGCTGTTCAACCACTGTCTGCTACAACACGTCAAGGTCAGTGATGCCATGGTGGAATTGTTTACCAAGGAAACTGTCATAGCTGATCGTCAGTGTACCTTTTTGTTGACTAGCCTTGTAGTTTCAGATAGGCAATATTGTTTAACATGCGCTTCGTTATTCTGATCAATAACACCTTGTGAGTTGTGATGGAGCATTACCTTCACCTCCACAAATGTGAAGTAATTTCTCATGCTAGTTATTCCATGAAGTGTGAGAGGATAATGTTATGTCAGAAAAAAGGTGAAGTATTGTGTATAATTGTATTAAATGTCAGGAAGTGTTAGCATAATTTGTCCAAAAAATTTATATACATTTTAAGTCACGTGAAAGGTGCACAACACGTCGATCCATGTATGCTTTTTCTATACTAGGAGGAATGCTTGAGATTAAGATATTGTCATAGAAAACAGAGATGACATATCCACTGCAGAATGCAATTACTGCGGTGGTCAACTAGTTATTATTACACAACAGAATATTTTGCTAAACTGAGAAAAACAATCAATTTGACAAGTTTTCCTTGTTCAGAAACTGATTAGTACTGTTTTAAACGTTTGCTTTGAGACATGCATTGGTAATTATTGATAATTATTTTAAAAGAAAATTAAATAAATTCATATTAATGAAAGGAAAAATTATTTTATTGTAACAGAAATGAGTATGCAACTTTAAACAATTCAAGGTGAAAAGAAAGAGATTTAACATGTATTGTACAAAATAAAATTTCAATTCTTTGTTGAAAAAGAAAATCATGATATGAATTAACTTTACACTTATTGATAAAGGCATGCTAATTTAACGTTTGAACTAAATTCTTTTATTTTAATATCTTGACCTATATAATTTTAACCCCCCATGGTCAAGTTTTAGATCCGTTCTTCATCGTTTTCTAGAGAGAAGATACAAAATCAAGTGGAGAAATAACGTTGCTGCTGTGAATGTAAAATAGCCAAGAGGATTATGTTGTTTTTGTTTTGTGGGCGAGAGGCATATGAATGAATTTTTATTTAGTTGTTTTGATTCTTTCCCTGGTTATATAATTTTCTTATTTTGGTTTAAATTTGGATAACTGATAAGTGCAGTTTTGTAATTTGATTAACAATGTCATCTATTATCTTTATAATAACTTGATTTCCGCTGCAATATCCTTTGGTGGGTAAGTTAGTTAAGTTGTTGAGGCTAACTTGAGAGTTTGAAATAGACAAAGATTTGTTAGTGTGAACAAAAAAGGCGTTTAGAGTAAAATTGAAAGAAAAAAGCCTTAGTGATTAATGATTAATGTGGTAGAGTGGAGTGGGGTCTAAAAAGAAGGAGAAGAAGGTGTAGTGGTGGCTGGGCGTGTATTTCTGATGATGAAGAGAAGACACAGTGACACATTCTCACGCAACAAATAAATATAGGACTTGGTCAACCTTTTACCTCACTAATTACTTTTTATTATCATTTTGGTAATTAAACGAAACAAAACAACCAAGAACTAACCTCTCTAGTATGTTGTTATATCTTATTCCTACACCAATTATTCGCTTTCTTTCTCTCTCTCTTGTTGAGTTTCTCCTTTCACTGCCATATTATATTCTAAAGTTGTCCACCCTCCATCTCCAACCCTTGCCTTCCTTTCCTTCACACCCATCATTCCATACCAGCAGGTACTTCTGGAGGGTGCACACGGCACCATTCTTTGGGCGTGTGCCAACCCTTCTCCTTCACTATGGCACTACTAGTCCTCACTTCTTTTATGATTTCATTATTCACATTATTATCATTTGTGGTTGTGATGATCAGTGCTTCAGACACAGAATCTCTCCTCAAATTCAGAGACTCCCTTGAAAACAACAACGCATTGTTGTCCTCATGGAATGCATCCATCCCTCCATGTTCAGATGATCATGCATCATCATCCCACTGGCCTCACGTTCAGTGTTACAAGGGACACGTCTGGGGTTTGAAGCTCGAGAACATGAGGCTCAAAGGTGTCATTGACGTCCTGTCCCTCCTGGATTTACCGTATCTCAGAACCATAAGCCTCATGAACAATGACTTCGACACTTCATGGCCTGATATCAACAAGGTTGTGGGTTTGAAAACCCTTTTCCTTTCAAACAACAAGTTCTCCGGGGAGATTCCGGCTCAGGCTTTTCAGGGCATGCAATGGTTGAAGAAGATTCATTTGTCAAACAACCATTTCACAGGTCCTATTCCAACTTCCCTCGCATCCATGCCTAGGCTTATGGAGTTGAGATTGGAGGGTAACCAATTCACCGGCCCCATTCCCAATTTTCACCATGCATTCACATCATTTAGCGTAGCCAATAATCAATTAGAGGGAGAAATACCAGCCAGCCTCCATAACATGCCAGCTTCATCTTTCTCAGGTACATTTGTGTTATATTATATAATTAAGGACAAATTAAATCACAAAACCTATATCAAATACATGGCTTTTGTTTTGTTTGAAAACTCAGGTAATGAAGGGGTATGTGGAACACCGTTAAGTGCATGCTCCTCCTCGAAAAAGAAATCAATCGTGAGTTTTGTTGTGGCTGTGGTTCTTGTTATTATGGCACTGATAGTGATTGGAGCAGTTATGTTGTTAGGCCTGCGTCGTCGAAGAAGAAGACAAGCTGGGCCAGAAGTAATGTCTTCTGTGGAAAATCCATCATCATCAAGAATAAGGTCCCAATCCCAAAAGAAAGAAGCAGCGTCAGATGATGGAAGTCGGAGGTCAACAGGTAGAAGCTCCTCGAGCCATGGCAGCAGAAGCTTGAGGTTATCGTTTGTGAGGGATGACAGAGAGCAGTTTGATTTGCAGGAGCTGCTGAGAGCCTCGGCAGAGATATTGGGCAGCGGTTGTTACAGCTCTTCCTACAAGGCTGCTCTGTTTGATGGGCCTGAGATTGTGGTGAAGAGATTCAAGCAGATGAACGATGTAGGGAGGGAGGAGTTTCAGGAGCACATGCGACGGATTGGAAGCCTCAATCATCCTAATCTCCTTCCTCTCATCGGCTACTACCTCAGAAAGGAGGAGAAACTCTTGATTACCGACTTTGTTCCCAATGGAAGCTTGGCTGTTCGCCTTCACGGTTCTTACCCTACTATTTTTTTTCTCTCTCTCTCTCTATATATATATAGAGAGATGAGATTCGTTTACTCCGGTGTTAGAATTGATAATTTTACACCATTTAATAACTTGTTATTGGATAAGTATTTTACAAAATTCACCATTAGACTGAAAGCTTATATCATGGATAAGTATTTTACAAAATTCACCGTTAGATTGAAAGCTTATATCATGTAGATCACATGTCTCAAATTTCACCAAATTTAAACATTAATAGGAATGTAATCAAATAGTCTAATTTTCACATATTTTAGAAGTACGTATTACGTTAATTTTTTATATATATCAATTAGGTTTCAAATGATTTCGAATTAATATGAAATTTGAGACATGTGATCTACATGATATAAACTTTCAGTCTAACGGTAGATTTTATAAAATACTTATCCAATAAAAAGTTATTAAATGGTGTAAAACTATCAATTCTTACATCGGTGTAAACGGATCTCATCTCATATATATATATATATATATATATATATATATATTAATCTCTCTTTCAATTCAATTCCCTCTAAATTAAGTATTCACCAATTTTCAGGATACCAAGCTGTAGGACAAGCAAGCCTGGATTGGGGAAGCCGGTTGAAGATAGTGAAAGGCATAGCAAAAGGACTTGAACATCTGTACAGGGAGATGCCAAACCTAATTGCGGCACATGGACATCTCAAGTCCTCCAACGTTCTTTTGAGTGAATCTTTGGAGCCAATCCTCACAGACTATGGGTTGTTACCAGTGATAAACCAGGACCTTGCTCCTGAGATCATGGTCATCTACAAGTCCCCAGAGTATGTGCAGCATGGCCGCATCACAAAGAAGACTGATGTGTGGAGTCTTGGGATACTCATCTTGGAGATTCTCACTGGCAACTTCCCTGCTAACCTTCTACAAGGCAGAGGAAGTGATCAATTGAGTTTGGCAAATTGGGTGCATTCGGTTGTCCCGCAAGAGTGGACTAGTGAGGTGTTTGATAAGAACATGATGATGGAGACAAACAATAACAACAGCGAGGGGGAGATGATCAAGCTTTTTAAGATTGCATTGGCATGCTGTGAAGGGGATGTGGACAAGAGATTGGACTTAAAAGAAGCTGTAGAAAGAATTCATGAGGTCAACGAGGAGGACGATAATGCTCATGACTCAGATGGCCAAGTCACTTTCTCCATAGAATGAGGCTTGCCAATTCATGATTCTTACTAGGATTTCGTTTCTCCTCTCTCCCCTCAAAGAATATGCCACGGCATGAATGAAGGGAATGGAATGCATGCATGGATCCATCGTCCACGTTACATTATTGGGTTTCTATGTTTTAACCTGAAATTTTCCCAGTACTGTAAGGTGAGGCTAATGGAAATTTTGAGGGTAACAACAACAACCTCAGGCCAATCATGTGATGAGATGGATTTTGAGGTTCAATACTTGAATAAATCAACTCCTTTTTTTAGCTGATTAATATATCTTGGCATTTGCATTGCCATCCCATATCTCTATGTTGCTTCGTACTTAATAGCTATATCCTGATTTTCACTAATTCCAACATTTACCAAGGTCATGTTTTGAAAGCTGGGTTCAATATTTACTTTTAATTTTTTTTTTTTTTATCGAAAAGAACATGTACACTAATTTAGGAAGGAAAATAGATAGAACAGGCTTGTTAAATTTTAGCGAGCCTTTTTTTCATAAGGAGTGCATTATCATTATCTCATATATATATATATATATATATATATATATATATATATATATATATATAGATAGATAGATAGATAGATAGATAATAAGGTAGCACAAATCACATGTTGTGCTATGTTTAATTGTCTGAAGTAATTTAGAAGTTCATTGAATAATTAAGAACTTGGTAACCGCGCGATTATAACTTGAGTGTAATCAATTACACAAGGCAAAATCGGTTTAAGAGACTTCTAATTCTAATGAGATTGTCGATTTAACCGATTTCAAGCTTCTGGTGATCAATTGCATTGCTTCAAAATTCAGAGGAAGTCTATGCAATATCGATTTAATCAATTGCAACTTCTCTTCTAAAACTTTATGGCTATTTCAAAATAGTTTCTATTCTAAAACGTCATAAGTAATTTTGACTAGTAATTGAAATTTTAAAAACTTAGGCCTTAACTTCCACGGTTACATATTCAAGGCTAACTGATTCACTTTCATTTTTTTGCACAAGTTTTTCCAAATTTATTTGTAATATTTTTTTAAAAAAATATATGCTATATTCAATTTTGAATAACAATCATTTTTTCTTTCTTTGCCCTGCACCAACTTCAGGAGTAATTTTATTGAATCAAATTTTGAGATTAGAATGATTACTACCATTGTTCATTAAAAACATTACTAATATGGTCATCTGTAATGCCGGAAAACATGAACAAATCTACCCTTTAAGTCAATTGATTCAAACTATGTTTGGCTATTGATTGATATAGGTTGAAGGGATCTTGGAATCTAACAACATTGGCCAATTATAGAAGGTCACAACTAAATATTTAACACACACTATGCACTTTTAGGGTCCCCTAGCTAGCTAGCGTGCTATATTTTTGTTGACGATGAAATTTTACGTTTATTTTCATCAATAAACATAATCTCAGATATTTGAGAAAGGGGACAAGTACTTCCTTTGGAAGTCTTTTATCTCTTTTGATAGGTCTTTTACCATGAACCAATGTATTAAATTTCTATCATGACAAATAAATTAATGAATGCAGAAGATAGAAAATAAAGTGAAAATTGATCATAAGAACAAATTGAAAATAAAAAAAGTGCAGGAGAAAGTAAGGTGTGCAAATATAAAGGTGCGAAAAATTAAAAGAGTAATGAGTTTTGAGAAGAAATTAAGATTGGAAGGAGATGAAAATTTAGAAAAAAGTATAACAAATGTAGATAAAAGCTATAAAGTTACTCTATTTTTCTTTTCTTTTACTTTTGTATATTTTTATTTCTTTTTCTCTTTTAACTTTTTCTTCTTTTTTTGTGATTACATTTTTACATTTTTTATGTATGAAAAAATTAATTATACACGAATAGTATAAAATTAAAATGAATTATACTATTATTTAATCACAAACCTCTATGGATGATAAGTGTGTTAAAATTTATAATAGTTTTCGTAAAAGTCATTGTAAACTGGGATTTCTAAGAGCATTTTCAATGAATACAATTTAAGTAACCCTTTTTAATTATTTACCTTATGTTAATTATTCCTTACAATATGACATC
>PYAF01003069.1:941559-959255 GCA_007407185.1 Glycine tomentella
ATTAAAATCCATTTTACTCATGTAAGTTTAAGCAATCTTTCTATAAAAAAAATCTTATAATGCATAATTATTAAACTCTTTATATAATTTATTAAATATATTTTTATACAATTAATTTTAAGTTACTTATTCAAAATTTAAAAAAAATTAAGAATATTTTTAATTTCAAATACATAATTTTTAATAAAACATATCTTCATCACATAATACTTTCAATCGGATATTTTATTTCTTAAACTTACATGAGTAAAATGGATTTTAATTATATTTATATTACAAAATATTTTTAATTTGTTTCTTTACTAACATTGTAAATATAATATTTTATAGGAGATCACTAGTATGTTTTATAGTAGACAAGTCATGTAGGATTACAATAAACAACAAAAAAATTAGGTATATATTTTAGAATTTTGTAAATATCTTTTGATACATGTATATATAAAATAAATTGTTCTTTTTTTAGTATATCTATATAAATATCAACCATTACGGGAAAGTATTCCTCATATGTACTTGCCCCACTTCACTCCGCCACGTACCAATTCATTGTCATCTCTATCTGGGTCAATTTATTCACATGTTCATTGTTAAAAATTATTTTATATTTCAATTTATTATAAATATTTAAATTGAAAACAATAATTTAAATCCTTCATGAAAAAACTAATGACATAATTGAACAATTATGATTATAATTACAATAATTATATAATAAATAGAAATTTTTCATAAACACTTAAAG
This sequence comes from Glycine tomentella, assembly GCA_007407185.1. Taxonomy (NCBI): domain Eukaryota; kingdom Viridiplantae; phylum Streptophyta; class Magnoliopsida; order Fabales; family Fabaceae; genus Glycine; species Glycine tomentella. The sequence goes on from PYAF01003069.1 coordinate 942,305, forward strand.
AGGAACAAGAACCTTAATTTTGGATAAATTTCAATTTAAAGGATAGTACGTATATATCAAACTAACAACTGAGTATTACATTAATGAATTTAATATATATATATATAATATAAATTTATTAGTATATTTACACATTTTTTGGAAACATGAATAAATATCAATAGTGATACTATTAGTTCAAATAAAATTGTCTCTAATAAAAAAAACATCTGAATTTTATATAAAAAAATAGTTATTTTCTATCTTCTTTGAATAAATAAAAATGAAAGTTAAACCCTAAGAAATATTGAACCATGCAGATACTCATTCAGCCTTTAATAAAGGTACCGTAGTCTCAACTCTCAAAACAAAAGGTTTATGAATGAATTTTCTTTTATCAATTTCTCTCCTTATTGTGCGTAGTTCTATTGAAATTTTAAAAATGAACAAAAATTAAAAGGAAATTAAATTACTCAAAAAGTTCAATCAGATGGTATACTTTTCTATATTTTAACTTAAGTCAACTTTATTTTTTTTAATTTAAAGTTTGGAACTTTTAATAATAGAAGGAAGGAATACTGGGGACTAAGATTATGAAGAATAGATCGGAGAGTGCTCTTGTTGGCCTTGTGGAGTCAGGATTGAAGTCAATTGGAAAGATGAATAAAGAAAGATTATTTTGACTTAAAAATCGTCTTCAAAAGAATGTTAAAAAAAATCAACAAATACGATTTTTATAGTTATCAAATCTTATGATTTTCGATCACACACAACAACAACAATTATACAATCATTCTCGTAAAAAGTTTAGAATCGTTGTTGTTTGTTATTTTGTAATAGTGAAAACGGAGGGAAGGTTAGGTTTAGAATTAGGGATTAAAGTGTTTTTAAAAAATATTAAATTAAAAATAAAAAATTAAATTTACAGAAATATTTTTAGACTTTAATTGAAAAAATAAAAATAAAAACTTAAATTTAATTATTTGATATGGTAAAATAAGTCATATATTATTATATGGTTAAACAATATATAACACAGTGTGGTTTATTTTAAATTCATATCGACTTTAATTTATTGGCAAATGCCATCTTCTATAGGGAAAATGATTTCATTCCTTAATTATCAAATAAACCAAACACCTTTCGCTTTGGATGATTTTCCCCATAAAACAAAATGATAAACGAATAAATAAATTAATATCATTATATATATATATATATATATATATATATATATATATATGTATAGACAGTTGATAGACTAATATTATATATAGTAAAGTGATAAGGTGGAACACTTGTATATGTGATTTACAGTAGTCCATTTTCTTTTTCTTTTAACATGTAACTAGTACACGAACTGGTAGCTGCAAAATTAAATATATAATATATTAAATGTATAATATAATTATATACATATAAAATATAAAATGTGTAAAACTTACTAAATCAGAATGAAAACTAATAATATTAAAATATGTAATATATTTTATAAAAGATTGAAAAACTTTTTGAAATAAAATTCTCACCGGTCATCCAAAGATTTCACACAATACTTGTGTCTATCTAAATGTAAAATCTGCCATCATACTGACAATATAACCTATATCTCTAATAAAACATAATGCTTTATTCTACAGGTCATAGTATTTCCTTCTGTCAAACAATCCAATTTTAAAAGGCTAAACCAATCAGGCAATCATGGTGTTGAACAACGAGAAGACACTGAACATGAATAATGCTTTCACTTACAAGATAAAACAAATCATGTTAAAACTAAGAAAAATCCAGGACCATTAAGTATTAAGAAGAAGAATTCTTTATTTATAACCATTATATATAGTAACTTGCAAGTTTGTTCCTAACTTTATTTATCTATATATAACTTTTACTTTATATCACTCAATGTGAGGAAATTTAATCATCAACTGTAACAAGAAATAACTATTTACAAACTTCATCATATACAGTAATTTTGTCTGTTAGGTGAAATTTACCAAGTATATCCTTTAACAACTATAACATAACGATCTAAAGTGATTTGGCTTTGGTGAGATAGGAGAAGAAACCCAGCAACCCAACTGTACATTCCCAAAATGAAGGGTTTCTGGGTTAATTCTCCTAAAAACATCACTAATTTCGGAACCTAACAACAAAGTGCAAACTAATCTGCAACAACATTAATTTTCCACTCACATTGGAGTTTCAACAAATTGCTAAAAATGCAGCACATGACTTGTTATTGTTATATTTATTATGTGATGAAAGGCCAATAGAAAAAGCTAGTTAATTTGTTTCTTAATTTCTAATCCCCAACACATCATAGTAAAAAGATTGTATCAGGTTTCAATCAAGCTAATTAAGCCACAGGGCCAACCCCACAACATCCAGGCCAGAAATTAATTAAAGATGTCGAGGATGAATTCAGAGAAGAAACTGGGTGCTGGACGTGTGGTGGCTGTGGCAATTGAGAATAACAAGACAAGCCAACACGCTGCTAAATGGGCAGTGGATAATCTTCTTCCCAAAGACCAATCTCTCTTACTAATCCATGTTAGACAAAGAGCATCTTCGGCTCCATCACGTAATTAATCATTACCTCTACATTTCTCTCCATCATGAAATTAATTTCTTTAACGTTTCATATTTTGGTAGCTTGATATGCAATTGCATTTGACTTTCATGCATATAATAATTATGTTTACAAAATTCTAGTTTATCGATCTGTTTGTATTCTTCTTCCTGACTTGAGTGGCTATGCGTGCAGCGGATCATTTGAGCGAAGCTGTGGCCGACAACGAATCTAAGGAACTTTTTGAATCATTTCGAGTCTTCTGCAATAGAAAAAGTGTTAGTACTCATCATTTTCATCATTCAACCAATTAATATATGCAGAAAAAAGTGCACTCGTGAACAAGATCGATCCTAGTTAATTAAAATTGTTTGTGTTTTATTTGAAACAGATACAATGCAAAGAAGTGCTGTTGGAGGACATGGATATATCTAAGGCATTAATAGACACAATTTCCACGAATACCATCGAGCTTCTTGTACTTGGGGCACCATCAAGGGGTGGCCTTGTGAGGTGATTAAACGATCGATCGACTTTTTTCTCTTGAATTTTCTCTTTCTTAATCATGATGAAATTAAAACATGCATACTGATGAAATATTAATAAGAAAAGAATAAATTCCGGGTTAATGGTAATTATATAACTCCGTGTTGATGAAATATTTATGACAGAAGATTTAGGACAACTGATGTTCCAAGCAGTGTGTCCAAAGGTGCACCACAATTCTGCACAGTTTATATAATTTCTAAAGGAAAAATCTCAAGCGTGAGATCTGCTACTGCTCCATTGGCTCTTAACAAAGCTGCCATCGCCGGTGCCTCACCCCGTAACCAATTGCAGCCACAACAACAACAACTACACCCGCAGACGATGCGAAGTCCTGAAAGATTTTCAGATCCTCAACAACAACAACAACTACTCCGCAACTACCCACCACGACGTATGCATGTCAACTAACTCATCTGTTTAATTTCAATTTGCCTCATCCAATTATTATATATGCCATTCTGATCTCAATTACATACATATATACAGCTACATCAGAAAGGGCAGCGCCATATGGGAGTCATGGGGCACGCCCCACCATGATGGATGAGGATGATATCATGTAAATTACAAAATTAATTAATTAAATACAATTGCATGCATGCATGCATTTTATTTTGCTTTGTTTTGGTATCAACAGTAATTAAAGTCTTAGACTCTCCAGTGGTAGGTATGCGCATATGATTGATTCATTAATTAGTTGATAACTAATGTAAATATTGGTGATGCATGCATGCAGATCACCGTTCACAAGGGCTGGGAAAACATACGAGTCTTCAAAGTTTCAGGATTCTGATATATCATTCGTGAGCAGTGGAAGGCCAAGTGTGGACCGAATGTTCCCAACAATGTACGACGATCTTGACAGTGCGATGAGTGGAATTGGCCCCGGTAGGTTCTCAGACTATGATGGCAGAAGCAGCTTCGCTTCCTCCTACTCTTCACAATCTCAAGGCATGGATGACTGCCACTCCTTCTCCTCGCAATCAAGGTTATCCGACTGCAGCGCCGATGATGTCGAATTCGAGATGAGGAGGCTGAAGCTAGAACTCAAGCAGACTAAGGATTTGTACAGCTCTGCCTGCAAGGAAGCCATGACAGCAAAGCAGAAGGCAATGGACCTTAAACGTTGGAAACTGGAAGAACAGAAGAAACTGGAAGACTCCTCGTCGTTGTCGGGGGGTGAAGCTACTGCAGCAGCATCCTCCATGGCACTGATGGAGATGGAGCAGGAAAAGATCAGAGAAGAAGCACTCCAAAAGATAGCAGCATTGGAAGCACAGAAGAGAACGAGCCTGCAGATGGAGAGGAAGATTAAGCCTGAGGAGAAGAACCCGAGCGTGAGTAGTTTTGGACACGGGACAGCCAGGTACAGAAGGTACAGCATTGAGGAAATAGAAGAGGCAACAAACATGTTCTCGGAGTCTCTCAAGATCGGGGAAGGAGGGTATGGGCCAGTATACAGGTGCCAAACTTTTTTTTTTTTTATCGACAAATGTTAGTTGTTAGTATCATTAGTTTTTATTAGTGCGAGGACTAATTTGAAGCCGGCACCACCTCTTTCCGGTGTTCCCCCCAGGTGTGAACTAGATTGCACCCAGGTTGCAATAAAGGTGTTGAAGCCAGATGCAGCACAAGGACGAGAGCAGTTTCAGCAGGAGGTGGAAGTGCTGAGTTGCATAAGGCATCCAAACATGGTTCTTCTGCTGGGTGCGTGTCCAGAGTATGGGTGTCTGGTGTACGAGTACATGGCCAATGGAAGCTTGGATGATTGCCTTTTCCCAAGAGGAAAATCACGTCCACCTCTCCCCTGGCAGCTAAGGTTCCAGATCGCTGCAGAGATAGCCACTGGTCTCCTTTTTCTTCACCAGACCAAACCAGAGCCACTCGTACACCGCGATTTGAAACCCGGAAACATTCTTCTTGACCGCAACTACGTGAGCAAGATCAGTGACGTGGGCTTGGCCAGGCTCGTCCCTCCTTCGGTTGCAGACACTGTCACTCAGTATCGCATGACTTCTACTGCAGGAACTTTCTGCTACATCGACCCGGAGTACCAGCAAACGGGTATGCTCGGAATCAAATCTGACATATACTCTCTTGGGATCATGCTTCTTCAATTGGTCACGGCCAAGCCACCTATGGGTTTGACTCATCATGTTGGAAGGTCCATTGAGAAGGGAACTTTTGCTGAGATGCTTGACCCCGCCATTCCTGACTGGCCACTTGAACAAGCCTTGCATTTCGCCAAGCTTTCCCTCGGATGCGCTGAAATGAGGAGAAAAGATAGACCTGATCTTGGAAAATTTGTGTTGCCGGAGCTCAATAAGCTTAGGCTATTTGCTGAACAAAGCATGTCACCTATGATGATGTTTGGACTTAGAAGTACTGCTGCAGGATATGTTCCCACAAACAGTAACTCTTCCATGCATTCCGGACTTTCTTCTTCAACTCAAGTCAGTCCTTCATCACACATTCATTAATTCTTTCTTTTTTCTTTTCTTTTGAAATTGTATATATAATCATCAAATGAATGAATGTTGACTTCTTGTGTTGTGTTGTGTTCTAGGACATGAGTGAAGTGTCTGGCTTTTCTGGATATGAAAGCCGCTCAAGCACATCATCACATGGGAGAATATGATCCAAGTGTAGAGTTATTGTTTTACCTTTCCTTTCGTGTAATTTTTATCAGGCTTACGTTCAAATGCTTTTTTGAATGAATATGAGAGGCAGGAGTATCAATTAAACTTAGTTGGTTGGATATTATCCACATCATTCGACCACATGCATCTTTGAAGAATGTGTATCATCCAAGAAAATATTGTAATACTTAAATGTATTTCACAACTTCAATAGGAATCAACGATGATTTTTGTCATTAATTTAATTAAATTCACCAAAATTTGATGTGCAAAACAAACACAATATTCCATACTTAGAGCCTTCTCTTTGTCCATATATTTATTTATGTGGATAGTCATATTTTTTTTTCATAACACAAAATTCATTACCACTGCCCATTACATTCTTGTGTATTCCAGAAATAATAACATAACAAGAAAAACTTAGTAATAGGTTAGACCACCACTCATAAAATGATATTTTTCAACCTAACTTCAATGCATTACCAGCTTCTCACCTTTATTATTTTCACCACTAGTTCATCTATGTTCAGTTGAGAAGAATTAAAACACACTTGATTTTATGCATTCATATTGAACAGATAATGCACATCCAAATTAGTTTCCACTTTCCTGAAATTTATCTTCTCACTCTTATAATTGCCATCCCTAAATTCGATCAGAAGAGAGCTTTACCTGAGCATGGTAATGCGGATTGTCGTATATTTCGCACTTAATTATAAACCTCTCTTTCCACTTTATTATCTAATTCACAACGACCCTTCCAAACTTTCCCATGACTTTCCATATTACTTTTGAGTCTTGTCACAAATAATTGACTATGAGTTGGTTATATAAAAAAAAAAAAAAAAAGGAAAAAGGTCGTCGATCAAATCATCCATCACAAAATCAGTTGCTAAATTTGTTAGGAACCGATTTATATCAATTTTTAAATACTCAACTTTATTATTAACAGCCCTCTTTAAAGATTAACAACATATTTAATGAAACGTAAATATTTAACTAAAAAATCATAATTCACATATATATATATATATGACTAGTTGAAAATATATTTTGTGGCGGACACATATTTAACTTAGTTTGTAACGGAATTTTTGACAAAAATGTTCCCTCTCAAGATTCTGTCCAGGCAGATTTCATGATTGATTGAAAAAACATGTTTCTGCAAGGAGTTTTGTGACGAATTTATGTCCTTCTCAAAAGCTGTCACATGGTCAGTCACAACCTGCATATTAATTAAAGATTTAGGGAGGAATTTTGTAATGAATTTTAATTCTTCTCAAAATTATAGGTCACAAAGTACATCACAAAAGATTATGAAATATTAGCGGAAATTTTAAGACAGATTTCTCCCTCTCAAAGTTTATTGTCACAAAATCCGTCACCAAAACTCTAAATTTCAATTAAATATTTTTTAATCAATCTCTCCTTAGATATTTTCATCACAAATTTTAATTAAAAGATTAGTATGTGATACATTTATAACATTATCTTTTATAATTGTAGATATTGGTCTCCTATAATTTTAATTAAAAATTACAGCAGTGAAAAATTAAAATCAACAAAGCCAATCTAAACTATAGGTAATAGGAATGAGAGAAATGCTAGCGAGATTCTCTAACATTATCTTTTATACTCTATCTATGATTGATTGAAATTTATTAGGAATCACTAATTTTGGTGGATTTCACATTATTTAATGATTCTCACCCCTGATTTAGCTGTGTGAAATCCACCAAAATTAATTATTTTCAATAGGTTTCAATCAATTATGAAAGAAGTGTTTTGGTTTGACTACCGATGACATCTCCAACTTGATACCATCTATCTATCTACATTTCCTTTCCTATAATTGTTCCCCGCGAACTCCAATTTTTCACTTTTTCATTAGGAAAAATTTATACGATAAACTCATTATTCTTGTTGACAAAGAAATGGTATAAGAAAATGCCCTTGAAAGTCCTTTCTAAAGTTGTTTAATATCATGCTGGAATGAATTGATTTAACGTTGTAAGTGTTTTTCCTAAAGGGTGAGTATACTGAGTCTGTCATTTTTTAACTGATAGATTTGTGCTTCATTCAATATAATTACCTTTCTCTTGTCATGAACATCGACTTTAACCAATCCATCTCGAACTTGGTAATTAAACTCTACTGCGGTGATAATACTATAGGGGGGGTCTTGTGGAAAAATAGTTCGGCATGCACCAGGATGATAAAAAGCTTAACATTGTAACAACTCTGGTCATAGTTATTGATAGACTAGAAATCTATATTGCTATTGTCTACATGGTTTATGTAGTATGTCATTGGATTTGATTTTTTGGTGCTCACAATTTGTATATAATTCTCTTGCTTAAAATAAGAAAATTGGATTATAAAGGCTTTTTTATTCATATTTTCTTTCTATTTTAATTGTACTTGTCTATGTAGTGAGTAATTTCAATACTGATATAGAGAATGAAAATTGTATAAATTAATGTGTTAGTACATAAGCAACAATGGTGCAAAAGTGATCATAGTAGGAAGTATAGGGGATGGTTCTTTCCTTCACACCTCTTTCTACTACATTTGATGAAATAAGATATGCTATGGACATGCCACGGGTACATAGAGAATTAAAACAAGTCATCCTACATGCATATAACATAAGATAGTTGATTATGAAGATTATCTTGTCTATTTTAAGATATAAAAAAGGCATTTTGTATAGTTTTCCTCTTGATATATTTCCTATAGCTCCTATGCAATAGGTTTTAATCATGCTTTCTGTTTGCAGGAAATGAAGATCCAAGGATATTTTGAAATCAACTTGAAATGTTGAAGAATTTTAATGGAGCTTTTAGACTAGGAATTTTGACACCTCTAATGGGTGTAAATGAGGCTAGTAAAATTGTTCATTGTATAGATCATTATAATAGCAATTTTTTATCTTATTTAGGAGACAGATAAATGCATTTACGGTGAATGTTGGATTATTAATTTGGGTTGGATAAATTGTATTTGATTTTATTATTACAAATAACACGATTTTTTTTTATAATAGTATTGGATTTATTAGCATAGAGATTTTAGATTTTTATTTTATTCTAATTTAATTTTTAGATATTGAGAGATATGTACAAATAAAATTGGAACTTCACAAATTAGAGAGATTTATAAATTCTTCTAAATTTTTGAGGGATTTAGTCCCTTAAAAATTTAAGAAGAACAAATTTCATCACAAACAATAAAGGATTTGAAAATGTTCTCACAAATTTATGAATGACAAAGTTTGTCATAAATAGTGAGGGATCCAACAATTCCTCTCTAAATTTTATTCTTCATAAATTTGTGAAAGATTTATAATCCATCACAAATAATGAATATATATATATATATATATGTGTGTGTTTTATTTATTATCAGTTGTGTATTTAAGACGGGTATATTTCGTCACAGTTGTGACAGATTAAAAATCCCTCAATAAATTTTTGCATCATCTGTTTTTGTGATGAAACAGAAACTAAAATGAACAGACGTTGGGTATAAAATATAATATTGTCTTCCATGAATGATTTGCATTATACCAAAGCCTTATACATTTCTGATACTATAATAATAAATGTTACATTAATTAGAAGAGGCTGGAGAGAACAAAAGTGAACGATTCAAATTAGAGCAATAAATTTTTGCCAAGGAAGCATGCCAATTAAGAATATGATGAGATTAATATTGCAACTATCCACAGGGGAAGTGTACGTTGCTGCCGGATTAGCCAATATATATTTAATTATTATACAACATGACATTTCATTAATTATTATCCTTGTGCATGCATAAGTTCATTTTGCGTGAACTATTATTAATTGCCGATGATTACCATTGTTCTTCGTCAACAATTACTGAATTAGAACAAGAGTGAATCGATGATGAACATTAGATTCATGTGTCAAATACTAGTAATTGATCTCCTGTACAACCAAATAACTCCACCATTTTTAGTACTTATACTTCAAGAAAACAATGCAACAGTATGCACTTGACCTTACAACATTTGAAGTTTCTCTACTTCACAATCCTCTTGGCTAAAAAATACTAAGGTGCCTCCAAGGATTGAAGATCGTGAAAGCTTCCGCAAAATCTAGCTGCCTAAAACTTTATACATTCAAAATTACCGCTCAATGTTAAACCTTTCTTTCTACAATACAGAGAATTAAATATTTCTTACCATGCCAAGAACAATTATTTTCAACATTACAACAACAACAAATCTATGGCTTGAAACACATCTAGTTTTGTCCGGGTGCTCCAAAATTCGACTCCGTACCAGTTTATTGTAACTAAATTGAATTTGTAGCACTAGGAGCAGCAGCTCACTTCTCCACCTTCATTTGGCTCTTCAAATTTGCATGTCCAGAACACAGACAAAACTTCTCCTTTCAAACTGCAAAAGATTGCTTTCAAGTCCTGATGGTGGACACAGAAGTCCCCAGTGGCATAATAACCGCCTTTCGGAATTAGGACAATAATGCATCTCCCAGAAATAATCTAAGTTAACAATACGGAAGAATAGTCAGTGTATTACTGAACTCCATTTAAGTATTCCCACCGTCAGAGCTGCTACAGGCTTGATTTGGAAGGCCACCATTGCCAAAATCTCCGTTCAAGCTCATCTGTTGCACTTCTTGAGGAGAAAGTATCTTAATACAGCGGACACAGTTCACAAACTCCCTGAAATACCCATCACACACAATTAAAATATCAAATCAATTAATCCGAAAAATTCAAGGTTTTACGAATTTGTCCAAGTTTCAACATATATCCCAACCATTATATATTCGTTCTTATATTTATTGGCATTCAGGAATCGCTCCAAATACAAGATGCATATTGGTCCAATGCTTTTGGGGTTTGATATTTTCCACCATAAAAAAAGCTTTGAATTATATGCCTTTCCTCTTAATGTCCATGGTATTAATGCCTTAAAAAAATACATGAACAAGTAGTAAAGGCAAATAGCTAGACATTCATATCACTATGACTTGTCATGCAGGACCGACTCAAGACTCGAGAATAAAGCAACTAAAGTATGTGCTTTAGGCCCACTAACAAAAATATATTTGCTATCGGTTTTTATAAAATAAAAAAGGCCACATATGTTGACAAAAATGTCAGATATGTTGGTAAAAAAGTCCAACATATAGCTCTTTCTTCTAAAGTAAATTTTTTTTTTTTTGCTTTTAAATTTGCTTTAGGCCCCTCTCAAAGTTGGGCTGGCCATGTTGTCATGACAACCATGATGAAATTGGTAGCACAAGTTGATAGGTAGGATGGGTTGTGGGACACTTCAAGCCTACCAACTTGAACAATGGGACATTATTTGTTATCTTATCCTAAGGAGGAGAATGCATCAACTCTGGAAAAAAAACTCTGGTTGGTAGGCTACAAGGGTCAACGAAATGACTATTGAACTACGGAACATCATATTTCTTGCCTGCCAAAAATATGCACATGCAAAAGGACAAAGGCAATGAGAAAAGGGAATAGTCAGACTTACTCCCAAGGGTCATCTCCCACTAGTAGAACATCACTCTCATGATCTACATAGACAAGTTTCCAACCTATCCTTTGCCGATCCTCCAGCTGTCCCTCTATGCCAAACCTACGAGCTAGATCCTGTTTAAGCTCCTCATAACCTGAATACCGTGTTATGTCTATGGACCTTCCCACGGCTCCGCGTTTATATACCTAAAGGGCCAAAAGAAAAAAAGTAATTTAGAATAACAGAAAAGCACACGCACACATGAAACAGCTTACATCTACCATCAAGACAGATTTATTATTAAAATAACAATTAACATCAATAAACCTTGGTATATGTCCTCATCCGCTGAAACTGTGCTGGTGGCAGAGGTGGCGGTGGCGGTGGCGGTGCTGGTGGTGGAGCCCACGGACCACTATTCAAGAAGTTACTATCATCTATTGTGGAATCGATTGAATTGAAGGCCATATCAGGGACACCAAATGTCTGTGATACCATTGAAGATGAAAGTTCCTGCTGAGCATCTCTGTTATTTTCATAATTACCAAGCAGGCCTTCTGAAGAGAAATTATTAGACAAATCCTTCCCCAACCTCAATGTGCCTTTGGTTAAGAGTGAATCTGGATTCAGTGGCATTCCTATTTGGCTATCAATGTTATTGGCATAAGGAATATTGCTCCTAGCATCTGCCTGAACTTCCCCATCTTGATTATTGTCTCTAAACAACATAGACTGTGGATTGTAAGATAATGGATTGTTATTCTGATGCATATGAGTGTCACTCTGAGAAAGGCAAACTGACGTTGTAGAAGATGATGTGTCCAAACAATCTGTATGAGCAGCATTACCATTCAAGTACGTATGAGGAGCAAAATGCCCTTGATTCTGAATTTTGGAAATATTCAGAGATGGCTTAACTTCAAACTTTGGCTGTAAATCTTTCAACATGTTTGCATTTGATGACAAAGTTTCTAAGGCACTTGTACTCAAGATTGTGGCAGCAGAGTGGGCCATGTCATCCCCTGCCATTGTGCTTCCTGCGAATCGTGAATTTATCAATTGTGGAAGCGCATTGGTACAGTTATTTGTAGAAGGTGAGGTGGAGCGAGATGGAACATCATCAGTAATGACAGACTGCCCTGCACAACCTGCTCCAGTCAGTATACTACTGCCAGCAGCAGAAAGTTGGTTAGTTGTAGCAGTAGGGAGAAGTGCCATGTGGTCAGGCATTTCAGAAAGCATCCCAGGTTGCTGCTGCTGAAGCTTGGGCTGCTGAGAGAATTGAATATTGCTCTGGCAATTGGCCTTTGTCATCTGATTTGAGATAGAATTAGCCTCGGGCAGTGAATTCTGAATAACAGGAGGAATTTCCAGTACTTGACCAGGTGTTAGTGCTCTAGACAAGTTATGTGTTTTATCTAAAAGCTGTCTTTGCTGATCCTGGATTTGAGTAAGTTGAGTAGGCTGCTGCAATGCAGTTTGTTGAGCCAATAGCGTTTGTTTTTGTTGTTGAAGCTTCTGTAAAAACTGCAACTGAATCTGATTGTCAGACATCTGTAATTGTTGAACATGATCAGGCATAGGGGACTGGATCAAATTTTGCTGTTGATTCTGACCAATAATTGTCTGCTGCTGTGATGGATTCTGAGAGAGGCTTCTATGTAGTTGATGGTTTTGAATGGATGGTTGCTGCTGTTGAAGAATATTGCTGGTTTGGACCATGCTCTGGGGATGCAAGTGTTGGGACTGAACTTGACCCTGAGGGATAGTTTGATTTGCCAAGTTCTGCCTCGGTTGTTGAGTGATATCACCCAACTGTTGCTGTGGCGGCAGGACTGATCCCAATGTGCTAGAAGTAGATGGTAGCTTCTGAAGGTGATCCAATTGTTGAGCAGTCTGAAGAAGCCTCTGAGTATTTAAGGCTACATTGTTTGACTGAGAAATTTGTGGAGCAGAAAATCCCAGCTGGCGAGAAATATCAGCTCCAGGAATATTTTGCAAAATAGATCCCGAAAAGGAAGGTGCATAATTTGGCTGAAGTGAGTTAGCCAGTGCAGGATTTTGCTGCATGTTCATCCATTGAGCTAAGCTAAGGCCAGGGAGACCTTGGGGATCCTTCATGCACATATCATCACCAAGCCAGGGTATTGTCCGCTTGAAAATGTTATCAAAATCAGACAATTCATCGTCTGCTGAAGTAAAGAAAAAATGAGCCAAAATAAACTACAAATTTTCAATCACTAATCCAAATTCCCTCCATTAAGAAATTTGATAAAATGAAAGGTCCGACAGGAAACAAGTAAGAAGCTCACGAATGAAAGAATCTAGAAGAGGTGGTTTTGGAAAAACCAATATATTTCATCTTTGCATCTAAAATGTATATAGTAGAATTATTTACCAGGCATTCCAGGTTGTCTTGGTCTCTTGGATCTAAAGAATGGAGGTGGACAGATGAAAAATGGAGCGGTCACTGGTTCAATTTCCCAGAGTGAGACCCTGCTACGTTTTTCCCCGGCAGTTGACTCATCCCAACCAACCTGACCAATGATATGTAAAACTTAACAACCACTGCTTGTGCATATTAAAGAAACAGACATATTCTGAAAATATAAATCTCCTTGATTCAACTACTGATAGACAGGGGGTGGGAAATTACATACATGAAATGCTAAAGGATGTGAGTAATGGTACCTGCAAATTACGCCACTGAGAGTTTTTCCATCGCACAGGATCCAGATCACTGATACCTGTAATTGTACCCATATACCTGCAATACGATTGAAATGATTAAATATAATTTTCATTGTCAACCAGTATAATATCATTTTCAGCCAAGCATCCCCTATTCCAGGAGTGCTACATAAAATGCCAATTTTAACGAAACTGGATGGAGAAATAAATACTTATTCAAGCACCAACTAAATTACAAGACAAACTAACTACATCTTCCAACTATGACATTCATTCAACCACCCAAGTTTACTTCATGAAGGCATCAATTTGAACTCAATCATCCATACTTTTACAACGCATACTTCATATACATGGACTTAAAAAGTGAGGCACCTTCTTGTTCCTGAGTCTTCGGTTTCAAACATCATTCGGAAACGCATGCCAAGTGATGGCTGGTGGCTATACACAGACTTGTAGTACTTGGCTAAAGGAATAACAAATTCTGAGGGACTAGTCCTGCAAACAAAAGAAAGACAGAAGTTGAGAACATAGTCACATTTGACAAAACAGCTAATATGTGCCTTCGCAATCTTATTGGACAGAGAAGGAAGCAAGGTGGAAATCAAAGAAATTAGGTATTAATATTAAATAGTGGACCTAGGATTATAAAAGACGGTGAAGGGGCTATTATTTGCAGCTGCATGAGCCGCTGCAGCAAGAATTCCAATGTGCATACTATCACTTGATAACACTGATGACGATATATTGGTGGGTTGCCTGTTAGCTCGTCTGATACCCAAAAGAAGCTGCTGCTTTTCATCCCTGGCAGACACAGACAGAAACATTAAAAATGAGTGAGGAAAGTGATGTTTGGAAAGTTGTAGAAAGCAAGAATGAATGAATATACCTAATAAACAAAACAGAGTCTCCGGCCAAAAGCCTCTTTCCACTAACAAAAAGACTCCATCCAGTGGTAAGCAAATGACGTTTTGGTTGTCCTAGAGAGAAGGAGCAATCATCAGGAGATTTTATTCAGAAATTAGAGAGATAAAAGCTACAGGGTGTGTTTGGACTCTGAAACGTACCACGGAATATGTGGCGGAATGTCCAAACGTTGTCGTGCAAATCCCTGGCGACGAGTTCTTGAGCGGGAGGTTGCATAGAATAATCCTAGAGTAGATGGAATTAAAAGAATTAGAAGAAAGAGAAAGAGTAGAAGTGGATGGGAATTTGGAAATGGGGGAAGGAGTTACGAGAGGAGGGAAAATCTTATCGGCGGCACGGCGAGGGACGGAGAAACCACCGTGAGTGCTGGTATCGCTGGCGGTGAGTTGTTTGCAGAAGAAGTCGGGTTGGGGCTTGGTGGACTTGAGGGAGAGATCAGATCTCAAGAGAGCATCCTTGTCAAACTGCAATGAAACGAAAAGAATGTGAATAGATAGAAGCATAGATGATGGAGTGAGAGTGGAAGAGAAGAATGGATGGTTACAGAAGGGAGTGGTTGAAGAGTCATCTGAGCGTAGACTTCATCAGTATCGGGATCAGCATGCAAAGTGAGATTGTGGAGGAGACAGAGTAGCTTGGAAGGGAGATTGGGATAATTGGGGATTTGAGAGTGAGCATCTTTGTTGAGAGAAGCAGCAACCTGTTCGCTGTGACCTTGAGGGAAGTAGATGACGTGTGTGCCGGAGGGAGGAAGGTTAACCAAAGGCCCTGCACAAGCTTGCCACAGCTCCGGGTTTATGCTCTTCTTCTTCTCTGCAACAATACAAGTACTATTATTATTGGCACACACTTGTTTTGTTAGATAATGAATAGAAATACAGAGAAAGAGAGTGACCTTCAGAGGGATTGGAAGCGCCAGAGGCAGCTTCAGGCAGAGGAGCTTGCTGCTGCTGCTGCTGCTGCTGCGTCTTCATTATGAGGAGGAAGAATTGCAATTCATGTGTTGAAAGAGAATAGAAGAGAAGGGATTAGACACAGAGACCCAATGCAATTGTCATTGTTACTCATTGGGTTCTTTTCGTTTGCCCCATTCCCTAATGGAACAGCTGATTAGACTCTCTCTCTCTCTCTCTCTCTCTCTCTCTCTCTTTTTCTCTTTCTACCACTTCTGTTCAGTTGACCTCCGGAGTTATGCACCAGACGCCACGCTCGCTTCCTCACACTCACCGTCATTTCTTCTTTTTTTTCTAATTTTAAACACCATTCTCCCACCCTCTTTTTTTATTCATTCACCAGTTTTGTTTTTCTCATTATTTTTATTTTTTATAAATAACATTATAAAATTAAAAATCATATACTCTAACTTGCTTAATTACTTTTACAAAGTTTTTTCAAAATATTATTTGTATTTTATAGCTTTTCAAACTAAAACTAGTATAATAACGTGTAAAGACGGTAAGACTTGGCTGTATTTGCATATGTGAAGAACCATTTATTTACATGTGACTCATGTATACAATTTAGTATATTGAAAAATATATGTGATTTTTGATTTATAAAAAATAAATCCTATTCTTTAATCAAAATTAGAAACAGACCCGTCTAATTCAAAAGAGAGAAATAAGTCACTAAAAGACAAAAATGGAGTGAATACATTTAGTTTGTGCAATTTTGGAAAGTGTAAAATTATAAATTTTTCTATTTCCTCTTTTATAGTAAAATTGATTTTTTTTGCATAAAACATAATTCTTTAGAACAAAAAGTCAATTTTCTTTTATTTCTAGACAAAAATTTAACACAAAAATCATTATTCTCACATGTTTTTCTTAAACCAAACAACAAAGATATCATTTTATTTTATTTCTCTCTTTTCAAATTATTTTTTTATTTTTATCTATCGTATTTGTTTCTTTTAAATCAAACACATCGTTAATGATGAAATAAAAATGGATAAAATTGATTTTTGAAAATTAAGAAAATACTACAGTAACTAATATTTTTAATGACTAAATCCAATAAAATTACTAAAATACTTCTCGTTAAAAAAAAAAAAAAAAAAAAAAAAAA
>PYAF01003069.1:979147-1012198 GCA_007407185.1 Glycine tomentella
TTGCAGTTTCATATTATATTTTTGAAATGGGCTTTTGAGTTTTAATTTAGGTAATTGCTATTTACAGTCTTTCCATACCCATTTTTTTCTTTCTGCAGTTTCATAGTAGGATCTCGATCCGATTTTACGATCCTCGATTTACGATCTTTCATCCCCCTTCCCGATCCTAGGTAAAATCTCGATTTTAACAACCTTGCATATTACAATAACAAGTTATTGACAAATTAAAATTTCCAACAGAGTATACTTCCTGACCCAAAGAATTCATTAATAGAAGGAAACCATAAGTATTGTATCATTGCACAAGGGTGTTTCTATTCCAATAACAGATAAAAATGAAGGATCAATAATGGATGCATACATATCTGCAAATTTGGAGCTTCCTTCAGCTCTGATCCTCAGCAGTCGCTCCCATCCAGCCGGAGGCTGTGCAATGTTTGGTTTATCAATAGCCCAAACCCTGCTGCCATCCTGAGAAATATCCTCTGGATCATCACAAGATACATGAGGTCGCCACTCACGACCTTTTTGACAAACAAAAGGTTGTTGAAGGATATGTTCACGTATTTCTTCATATTTTTCCTTTGTTGGAATCAACCTCCATTTGAAGCAGGATGCACATTGAACAGTGAAAGCACCAACTGCAGGCAAAACTCTAGGAACTGAATGTGAAGGTTTGCTTCTTGGAAGCAATGGATGTTCACATTGGAGAGGATCAGGTGCAAGTTCAATTGCATTGTTTCCATTCGCCACAGGATCATAAAGGACTAATTGATTAGACACATCATCATCATTAGGAAGGTCATTTTCATCATCTGAAGATGAAGAAACATCTATGGGGTCCAGAAGACTGCTATGTTCGTAACTGGTTAAACTTGAACCTGTCAAGTCCTTGACATTCTTGGGTGTAAGGGAAAATTTACCACGATGCATCTGATTTTCCTAGAGGTCTAGCACCTGACATATTTAAATAACTAATCAAGGAAATAAAAATAAAACACAATCTTAATGTAGTTACAGAACAAGCTTTATGAAATTCTCAATTAGGCAAAAAACCATTCTTGAATAAATTCAATAACGGAAGGGACCTCTCATTGTCCTATTTCTTGAGACTATAACATCAATCCCCCATAAGAGCTATGTATTTCATATTGTGTACCTTCATTAGATAAGCACAACATCCAATGCCTTATTTGAAGGAGGATGAATAGTTTAAGACAGAGATTAGGAAGCCCAAGATGACCATGGCAAACAGGGTGTCAAATTTAAAAGTTAAAACAATCTAATGGCTAGCCTAATCAACATCAACATCAACAGCACCTTTAACCCAAGCTAATGGCTAGCCTAATGTCAGACAAAATTCCATGTAATAAAAAACACAAAGCAATGTTAGCAATACATTCTTTGACACACTTTTTCAACATTCTTTCCTCTTTGCATAGTTATCAATCCCGGATAGTGGCTGAATCCAAAAATGCTATAGCACATAGCATGTGATGACCACTATTTTGAAACTTTTTTATATAGTTTATATGATTCATTCTAAATACACATGAATGTTCAGTTTTCTTTTTTAAAAAAATACATACTAAAAAATTTCGACATGTTCATAATCAACAAAAAAAGTTATAGGTCTTAGCTCTTAAGGAAATATACAAGTAAAATGTAATAACGGATACCATGTCTAACCAAAGGGATATAGACAAAAGGAGTGAATGAGTTTGGGTCTTTGGTAGACGGATGACCAAAAACAAGACCTCGGAGAGAAGACTACAAATAACATAGACTGATGGAAGTGGAACAAAGAGAACAAGAGAAAATAGAAAAGAAAAATAAAATCACAGTAGAGGAGAAACACAAACAAAGAAAACAGCGATTGATGAGAATAAGAGAACAAGATTACAAGAAAAAACTGAAGAAAAACCCTGAGAATGAGAACAAGAGAGAAGTAAAAAATGCTGCTAGACAGGTTGCCGAAGAGTTACACAATGGTTGCTGGAGGTTCACGCACGGGTTGGGTAGTAGCCGCACGGTAGAAGAGCACAAGTGAGGCATGATAGTTATGAATTTTGAAAGGGTTTTTATACAAGCCAAAACCCTATTTTACAAAATTATCTCCATAAAATGCCCCCCTAACGTTAATATTGGATGTAATTCTCAGGAATTTGGACACCATCAGCATACCAGTGCTACAGCACCACTACTGCAGCGGCCACTATGACTGCTACATTGAAGTGTGGCACTATGGCAGTGTATATAGCAGCTAATACTGCTATAGTGCCCTATTGACAACCCTTACTAGTCAAATTTTATGTTGGTCCCACTAAAAAAGGACCCATTCTCTTTTACGGGGACTCATGAAATTCACCCAACAATATAGAGTCTGTTAGAGAATGTGTTGCTAACATTTCTCAATTAGCCAAGATTCAAGTGCTGTTTTGGAATGCATATTTCAATCCTTTCAGTATGCTGGTTTAAGTTGAAGAGAGAGGCAGAAATCCTTACAATGATTGACAGCAAAAGATTTGGTTCAACATTTTTGTTTTATAATTAGCTAAGGTGAGCAAGCATGTAACTAAATTAAAGTGAACATGATGAAGCCCATAATAGCTAAGGTGTAACATGCATAAAGAACAGGTAACTTGTAGTTTAGTTCAAGTTTAAGCCTTTAAATCCAATACTGATTTCAAAACAAGTAATTTGAGGTCATTGACACATCCCCTTTAACCCACAACAACAAAAAAAGTGACTGGTTGAAGCAAACAAAGCTAAAAAAACAACCAAATACAAAGCAAGGAAGCTTCGAAAACTGAGGGGTTTGAATAATGGAGCAACTTGTGGAACACAACAGCTGAAGAGGTTGTCTGTCCACTATTTCGAATTAAATCACAGAGGCATATGCATCGAAAGTATTACTTGACAACAAATATAACGAATAATAAAAAGAAACAGAGGTAAGGGTATTGTGATATTGTGGAAATGTAAATGAAGAAAAGCGAACCTTATGGGAGGGGGAAGAACACACACAACACAAAGGCTTGCTTCGGACGTAAGAAGATACGATGATTCCACAGCCACAGGAAGCTCTGCGAAGGAAATTCAAGTGATAAGATGCGTTAAATTAAATAAAATGCATTATCAAATCTGTGATCAGAAACGCAAAACAGGATCCAGACAGATTTCTAATGTTTTTCTTTTATTATTTTAAGAAGAAGAAAAAAAAACATAGAGCCATAGAGGATTAGGAAGAGCGCCTGGGAAGGAAAGAGAGAGAAGCGTTGGTAGTGTTTGGTTTGATGTCTGGAAAAGAAAAAAAACAATGAAATGATGAAAATGAACAACTAACCCTCTCCTCTCCTTTCCATTTCTTCCTTAATTAAAAATATATACGCCTTATTTTCTTCATCCCTTCTCAAGGGCCGGTATTAGTATTTCGAGGGATATATTCGATTAAGATTTTTCTAAAAATAATAATAAAGCATATGATATTTAATAAAAAATTTCAAATAATATAAATAAGTATGAAAATAAGTTGTTGTTTGGAGTGATATTAAATTCAATCTCATTAAGTATGGTTTCAAGTTAGTTTGTAGATAGAAAAAACGAGGTTGAAAGGGAAAAATTCTATTAAAACTGGTTAGGTAAATTCAGTGATGGATTTTAGTCATTGATAAAGTCAATAGATACTATGTACTAAAAACATGGTTACAAAAAATAGTATGTATAAGTATTGTGATATTCAATTAAAACTTTAAAGATTTTTTAAGGAATGTAATAAAATTTAGTGGTATTCAATTATTTTTTTTATAATTTATAAAAATATTTGGTATTCAAAACTATACAAATTTTGATGAATTATTTTTTAAGAAAGAATTTGATAGATTTCATTAGACATTTTAGTATAAAACATCTATCAAACAATCTCAATCAAATCCTTGAGATTTTGCTAGACTTTTTTCTTTCTTTTTCTATTGGTTACCAAACTTTTTCTCTCTCTCATCACATATACTCTATAATCTCGTTAATATTCTTCAAGATACATATGTCATACATATTTCTCCTATTCTTATGGAATAAAAAAATGTCAAATATACTCTTCCCCTCTACACTTTTTCCTTTGTTTTCTAAATTAAATTAATGTTTGCCTTATATGATAAGACTAACCGTGTTTTCCTTATATTGACTATGCCCATAACCAACTCGACCCATAGTTTTCGTGATTGTCATCCACTTAACTTAGTAACCCTCTTACCAATTTTTCACCCTCATTATTTCCTTATAGTATATGCTTATTATTGCATCTCATTTAAACATGTCATTAGATTTATCATGAAATAATTATAGTAATTAAAAAAATAGAAAATTAATGTATAATTTTAAATCTATTATTCAAATCCAAATTGAGAATGAGAAGATAATATTGCAAAAAAGCTTAGTATAGGAGAACATAAAGTTAGAATTAATATAATTATTAAAAGATTAAAAAATATTTTGATTTTACTTGTTTTTTATCCAAACCTTATCATTTTTTATTATTTTTTCAATAATTATTGTAATTTTGAATGTGTTTTTAAAAATATACATAATTCTTTCAAATCTTATAAAGCCCTTTCAGATCTTTAAATTCTTATGATATAAATCAATTAATATCTAAATTACCATAAAAATCTTTTAAAGAAATCTAATAAATCATAATATTCCTAAATAATCTTTAAAATTTACACGATTTTTTATGTTAAAATATTCTTTTAAAATCATAATTCAATACATCTCTATCAGTATATCACATTTTTTAATAATAAATAAATAAGTCAAAATAAAAGTCACAAATATTATCAAAAATAAATATTTCTACCAGAATATCACTTTCCAATCCTCATTGTGTGAGTAAAAGCTACCTAGAACATCAAAATAAAAATATATCCATATACCCTTTTTTATAACTTTGAAAAATTAGGAATAAATATTTATACTTTTATGTTGTTATTATAATTATAAATAAAAGATAATGAGATGAAACAAAGGAATATTAATCTTATATAACAGTGTGATAACCCTAAGTCCCAGCGCGTTTAGCGCGAGTTTGGGCGCGTATGGTGCGAGTCAAGAGGCGCTTGGCACAGGATTCTGTAGAAAACCTTCTGCAGAAGGATTCTGCAGAATTGCGGCGCTGATGGCGCCACAGTTCCGGAGTGTGGCACTGATGGTGCGGGAGCGGCGCTCCCAGCGCCATGGTCTCTGTTGGTTGGCGCTCAGGGCGCCAGGATGGCGCTGGTTGCGCCAGAACCACTTTGAGAATTGCAGCTGGCGCGGTTGGCGCTGGAAGTTTTGGAGGTTGGCGCTCCTGGCGCGGGAGTTGGCGTCGGTGGCGCTGGAACCTCTGGAGGTTGACGTTCTTGGCGCGGGAGTTGGCGCTGATAGCGTGGGAGGCTCTGGAGGTTGGCGCTCTTGGCGCCAGAGGTTCTGGAGGCCGGCGCTCTTGGCGCGGGTGGCGCCGTGGTCATCTGCAGCTGGCACGATTAGCGCCAGAGTGGCGCGATCAGCGCGGCAGCTCTGACAGGACCACTATATATAGTGGATTTCGCGATTTTGAGAGAGAAAACCTTCTCTTCTCCTTCCTCCAGCACCCCACCTCCATTGTTAGACCTCCAAGCTTCCTTTCTTCACCATATCTCACCAAAATTCATCCCTTAAGCTTGTTTCATGATGGAAATCACATATAGAGCTTGAATCCAACCTCATTTCACTTTAAAAACCCCCAAATCAAAGGATCCCTTTCTCAAGGGAAGTTCATGGAACTCGAGCTCGGCGAAGAACGGCGGCCAATCGTGAGTACCCAAGATAGGGGAAGTCGTCCGTGGACCTTCTTTGCCATCTTTGAGGTAAGAAACTCGAGAATCACCTCTTGATTTGTGAGTTGGGGTTTTGGGTGAATAGTGACCCACTTTTGATAGAGCTAGTTTTAGCTTTGGGTCATGTTGAACCTTGTGCTTAGAATGTTGAGAGGATGTAGGATTAGCTCTTAAGTGTGAATTTGGTGAACCTTGGTTCCATGGCTCTTTGTGAAGCATGTGTTGTTGATGGGCTGAGTTGCTTGGCCATTTGTGAACATGCTAGAGCATTGGCTTGTGGTTTTGATGGCCTTGAGAGGCTATTGGTATGATGGCTTGTATGTGATAAGCCTTGTTGAACCATAGGATAGATGACCTTGTGGTTTTGGAAAGGATTGTGAGTCCTTTCATTATGGAACGGTTGTGAACCGTGCTTGCTTGTATGCTTTGTATGTATGTTGATACATGTTGTATGTCCCTTGATAGGGCGTGACACCGCTGGTGTCAGTGGCGTGGGCCACAGAGCAAGGGAAGAACCGTAGAGCTCGGCTTTGCCAAAGTTCTTAGACCCTTGGGGATGTTTCCCACTTGCTTGTGCTCTACCATACTCCGAGGGAGTAGTGGTTTCATTCATGATACATGCATTGTGTGGATGTTGCATACTCATGATAATATGTGCTTGTATCTGTGCTTGATAAATGTGTTAAGCCTGTTATTAGATCTTTTGGCCAGTTAAGATAGATATGGACCTCCCTAGGAGTAGAGCGCACCTCCTAGTTTGGTTTGCTCATGGTTGACTCGGTCCTGGGATGCGGATGATTCCCTAAGACCAAGAGCTAGGTGTGTCCCGTCGCGGTTGATTGCCTAGTCTCAGAGGTACCATAGACGTGCGTCCATGCGAAGGGTTAGCACCCAATGGGATGGCACGGGTGTGAATTCCGGTTTCACACTGAGGTCGGCGTTTGACTCGGTCTGCCGTACATAGAGCTTGGATAACTTGTTTGTATTGTTATGAGTGGCTGGGATGGCCCAGATGGTTGTGATATCCTGATGACTTGTGTCATGGTGAGTGAGCCAGGGTGGAGGAGATGCCTCCAAGGACCCTGAGCTTACTGAGATGTTTATCTCACCCCGTGTGGGGCTTGTGTTTTACAGGTGATGCTTCTGGTAGAGAGGAGCGGTCTCAAGGAGGGAGGCCCCAGTAGAGACGGTACCTGCTTGGCCTCGGGCAGCAGAGGATGGCTTGGAGCTCGGCTCAGCTGTTTTGTTATGTTTTGTACCCCTGTAGAGGGAAGACATGTGTTGCACATGTAGTTTGTTTTGTACACATTGATGTATATATATGTATGCCCTCGTGTGAGGAAGGATCCTCGGGATCAGATAGCACTCGGTTGCTTGTATCTTTTGTATATGCACCTCAGGTGTCAGATATTGATGTTGTACATAATCGGTTTCGTTATGTTATGTTCCTCCTGTATATATCTTTGAGATATTGTGCTTTCTGCCTATGGTTGTTGGATGTATGATCTGGTTAAGCAGGGGCTTGTTGATGCTTTGTTGTGGGTTGTGATTCCATACATAATGTGATCAAGAAATATGATTTTGGTTTTATGCTTCCGCAAAATTAAAAAGGTTTTTAATTACTTTGTTTAAGCGCTAATCTGATTTAATCATAATAATAATACGTCGGGTATACACGGGATGTTACAAACAGTAAGGTCATTATTGTTATTTAAGAAGAACTTTTTCATGCTCAAAATAGGAGCAATTTTGTAAGCTTCATTATGTATTTATAATTTGATCCTGTATCACTATCTCTTATATATATAATCTTATTATTAAAGCGAAAAAGTTTTGTAGAGATTTTTTTTATACTTTTTTTTACATACAAATCTCGCCCAAAATTTTGAAATAAATCTAATAACTTTTCAAGTATCTATGCAAAATAATTTAATTTGTTTAAAACTACATGTCCTTTCAATTACAAAAATGTAAAAGGAAGACATAGGGCAGAAACAACAATTTCTTATCTCTTATCTTCTCTTATATCTTATTATTAAAGTGAAGATGTTCTGCAGAGAATTTTTCCCGATTATTTTACATGCAAATTAATCTTGCCCAAAATTTGACATAAATCATGTAACTTTTCAAATATTCATGCAAATAAAGAATATTTATTTAGTTTTTTTTATTTCAATTAGATAGTATTAATAAGTAGTATTCAATTTGTTTAAAACTACAAGCCCTTTGATTGTCTTAATATTTGTTTCTTTTTCTTATTGATCATCGATTCTTGATTTTCATTTGAAGAGATTTATACCAAGGCATTAACATTTCAAAAAGGTAAAAGAAAGACATAGGGTAGAAGCAACAATCTCTAATCTCTTATCTTCTCTTATATCTTATTATTAAAGTGAAGAAATTAGGTAAAAAACTTTTCTTGATTTCTTTACATGCAAATCTTGTCCAAATTTTGACATAAATCAAGTAACTTTTCAAGTATCCATGCAAATAAAGAATATTTATTTAGTTTTGTTTAATTTGTTTAAAACTACATGTCGTTTGGTTGCCTTAATATTTGTTTCTTTTTATTGGATCCTCGATTCTTGATTTTAATTTAAAGGGGTTTATATCAAGATATTAGCAGTTCTTTCTTTATCACTGTGATTTTTAGAGAATTAAGTGGAAGGATTTGAGTTTTTCTCTCTCTTATGAGAAGTTCTCTCCTTGTGAGGAGTTACTCTAGTTTACTTATTCATTCTTGATTGATATTTTTCCTTTCCCAAATTTTTTCGTTTCCTTTTTTGTTTGATCTGAAATCCTAGCGACTTCTTCTGTTTGCTCTTGGGTTTGTTTGCCACGATGGCTGGAACAGAACCTGAACTCGATGACCTTCGATCATCTTCATGAATCATGATGATGAATCGAAGGTGGACATACCATGGAAGCCATTTCAAATGATGGTTTCGGTCCTCATTTGAGTTGGGAGCAGCTCAATACAGGCACATATTATGAAGGAACAAATGTCCCTTATATGGAGACCTTTGCAGGGAGTCTCAATTAATGAAATCAACGTTGATACCTTCATGTTTAAGTTTTTTTCACCAGGTGGACATTCAAAAAGTATTGAGAGGAGGACCTTGGAGTTTTGACAAACAACTCCTTATCCGTGGTCGTTCTCAGAAATTGGGACCCGACCTTCGTGCTGAGTTATACTACAAATTATAAAATAACACAATCTTATCCTTTTGAACCTCAAGTTACCTCGATATAACAGAATAATTAGAGTTTTTTTTTTTTACTGGAAGATGCTTGTATCATTTCATTCAAAACCAACTAGTCAATACAATCAAGCACATGATTACACATAGAGACGAGAAAAAGATGGTGCACCCTTGCAAGCTCATGGGCAACACCATTCACTTGTCTCTTGGCAAATCCAATGACAAGGGATGGATTACTAAGAAGCAAACTCCTACATTGTTGGACTATGTGACCCAACTCAAAACTATCCACTGCATTGCTTATGATTTTATCCACTATGGTCTTGCAGTCAACCTCAAACATAAAGTTCTAATGTCTGCTTTCAGCTATGAATCTAATTGCTGCAACAAGCACCCAAGCCTCTCCTTCTGGAGTTGACAAACAAGGTTCCATAAAATCAGTTCTAATGGCAACAATTTTACCATGATGAGCCTGCATGCATATCCCTGTTCTTGTAAAGTTTTACTAAAAGTGTAGAGTCTCAAAATATATTTTATCCGAAAAATATTTGATGCATAATGGAAATGTATTTTTGTTACAATGTATTTATTGACACTAACAACAACAAACAAAAATGATATATATAACTTTTAAAGTATAAAATATTTATTGTCACCCAATAAAAAAAAAGGTAAATATAACTTTTAAGGTAGTTCTAAAAAAAAACTTTTAAGGTAATTATTAATAAGTTAACACTTTTTTACAATGAAAAATTAATAAACTGATTATATATAAGAATTTGTAATTAGATATCAGTATATAGAAACTTTTTATACCTCAAATACTATTTACTCCAAACAAATGCTAGAAATACATTGTTGTTAATTCAAATTTTTATTAAAAATAAAAAAATTTAGTGGGTATTATATTTTACATAATCATGTGGTTGAATAATAAATCTTAATGAATAAAATTAGAAGTAAAATGGAAAGAATGTATTAAAAAGTATATGAATGTGGTTTGGGGCGTGGACCTAGACCCATATAAAGAGTGGTAAGTTGGGGGGAGTGAGAGGAAAGGAGTAAGCAGAGGCGGAGACGAAGAAGTGAAGAGAAGGGATTTGGATCTGAAAAGAAAATATGGGGGGAGGAATGGAAGCAAACAAGAACAAGTTCATAGAGGATTGGGGCACTGCCAGAGAGAATCTGGAGTTCAATTTCCGTTGGACTCGCCGCAACCTCGCTCTTGTTGGCATCTTCGGCATCGCTATTCCCGTCCTCGTCTACAAGGGCATCGTCCGTGAATTCGTAAGTAGTCATTTTCCAATTCCTAATTAGGGCTTTCTTTAGGAAGGAATCACTTTAGGGCTTTTCATTCTACATATGCCTTCGATTCTTTTTCTTCCTTCTTTATCTTATACTTGGATTTTCACTTTCTTTTAATAACTACATCCTCTCTTTCTGCTGAAACATGTTTTATTTTCAAAAACAACCAATTTCTGATTCAGAATCTATTCAGTTTTGAAATTTGTTTCTACAACAAACACACCCTAATTCTGTGTGCTTAATTGGCTGCAAGTTTGAGATGGATCATGGGTGACAACTAAACCGTGTACAGATATTGTCATCAGTAGCGCTAAATTGATATTTTTCTTGTCCTCACATGATTTATCATATCAAACTCTCCGAGCTTGCTTTAGAGGTTGATGTTTTAATTGTAGGACATTTGGTTTTCAATTTTATTTTGTTGAGGGTGTGCATAAGAATGCTTTGAAATGTTATGATTACAGCATATGCAAGATGAAGATAATGGTCGGCCGTACAGGAAGTTCATGTGAGAGAGTATAGAGGGTCTTTTGTAATAATTCATCAAGTTAGACCTTGATATTATGAGGCTACAAACCAAGTGTTTTTTCCCCTTAATTCGCAAAGGCTTGTTTGCTTTTAAGTACTCTAGACTATCAAACCTCTCCATGTTTGCATGTCTTCATTCAAATTTCTGTTATGCTGTTAACTTGTCACCACCGTGGTTCAATTAATAATATTTGTGCAAAAACTGAGAAAGTATTATGTAAAAGTATATGGTTGATTTTGTGAAATAAATTGACTGGAATGTGCTAAAGGGTTCTTGTGACAATGGTATAGAAGTGCTGCCTACTTGATCAACCAAAACCTTTATCTATATTCTATATTCTTTAGCCCAACTTCTCCCTTTAAAAACTCACTTGGTGAAAGTGTAAAAGCACATAAAATTAGTGAAGAGTATTAGTTATTTGCCGGATGTCAAAGTTGGGAAAGAAAGTAGAGATTGAGGTAGATGCAGTCTAATGTTGTATTCTAACGCATTTTTTTTAATTTGTTTCTTTAGACTACACTAAACTCTAATGCTTCTTTTGTATTTGGGTACAAATGCAGTCTAATGTTTAGACTCCAATGCTTTTGTTATTTGCTATGAAAGTAAGGCCTAGTCCCAAACAAAAGAGAATAAATCTTATCAAACACAAACTGGTTTAATTAAGTTGGAAAAAACATTTCTGGTTTAAACGAAGAGGAAAGGGATTT
Organism: Glycine tomentella; assembly: GCA_007407185.1. NCBI lineage: Eukaryota > Viridiplantae > Streptophyta > Magnoliopsida > Fabales > Fabaceae > Glycine > Glycine tomentella. The sequence continues at coordinate 990,744 of PYAF01003069.1, forward strand.
TAAATAAACCTTCTTGTTGGTACTCGAAGATTGGACTTTTGATGGTGTCTTTCTCTTTCGAGAAGACTTGAACCTCACAACCTCTTCATTACTCAGTTTTTTTTTTTTTTCTGGGACTTTTTTTTTTGGCTATTTGCAATAAAAGTTGAATTAAATGAAATATTGAAAAAACGAAAGGAAGGTAGGGAGAGTTTGAAAATTCTTACCGCCATGAACTTTTGTCAATAACTTCACCTCGTCTATCTCGGAATACAAACAATTTAGAGGCTCTGGAAAATCATGTAGATGAAATTGGCGACATTAGCTTTTTTTTGTTTGTTTCGGTGATTCATCATTCACAATTGTTCCCGTGTGATTATTTAAACCAAGAACCCATGTTGGTTCTCTTAGATCTCTGCCAAGTCATAAAAGAGTAGTATTTTGAAAAAAGTGGTAGTACCTTGAGGATTGACGAACCTTTCCATAAACTTGAGGATTGACCAAGATCTAGTTATTAACTTCAATTCAACTTGAAATATTCGAACCCTTGTCTTGAATTTTCTTCTTTCTTGGCATAGTAAATTTTGACTCCTTTATGTTTGGGTTCCTGATCTCAGTTATGTCTTTGAACTGATTCTTCAAAGTCTTCAACATTTATTCGATATAATTAGAATCAACGAAAATCTTTGAACTATTTTTTTTTTTTTTGAGAAATCAAAGTAAAGACAATCTCGAAATTATATTTTCAACACTTGGAAAAAAAAATCGAACTAGACCACTAACAATAATATAAAAATCATGACACCAAGTCGAATTGGGCTAATTTGTTTTGATTCTTTTCAACTTGAAACCTAACCCGGAATATATAGGTCGGCTAAAATTGAACCCAACTTGACCCATCAACCTAACTCACCATAATTTTTATTGTTTGTTTAGTTCTGAGGATCTCAACTCGTGTTCATCTCTGCTATGAAGTTATGGATTTTTTTCTATAACTTTATTTTTATTCTGATATACTAATGCTAAACTTGTTTTTCTAACACTTTTTTAATACGAATTTCACATTGATAACTTTTTTTTAATAAGATGTAAATTAGCTGATGTCTGAAACTATATACCTATGATTATAAAGGGTACAATATTTGTTAGCAAAAAAAAAAAAAAAAGGGACAAGATTAGTTGATACCCACCAAAGTTAAACTTTTGCACTTACACCGATATAACTTTTGTTGAATATTAAATGAGAAGAAAAGTTACACTAATGTAAAATTATACATTATTATTTAATCACAAATTATTATATATGATAAATTTATTAATTTTTACAATAATTATCTTAAAAGTCATATTATTTATAATTTAGATTTTCACTCTCAATGCATAATCATTATACTCTTGTTAAATACATCAATACAACCATTGAATATAAATTATTATAAAGTAGATTAAATTTATAAACTTTTAAGTAAATATATTTTTTTTTGATATTTTATCATACTATAATATAAAGGTGTTTTACATTGCGATTTAATCATTAACTATCATGCATGTAAATTTGTTTAATTTTATAACAATTATCTTAATCGTCATACAAAGAATGATTTTATTTATTTATTTATAGTGTAAAAACTTGATATATACATACATACACATACATGAATTTGTCTAAGAGTAATATAATAAATCATAGAGAAGTTCCATTATAAAATTTAAACTTAATCATTGAGAAACCCTGAAAACAAAAAAACCTACAGATATTAAAGTTTTTATTAAAAATAAATCTTAATGATTCATTTGGGTAAGATGGGAGAGTAAACCACCATGCTTATGATTAATCAAGGTTAAAAGGTTCACTCAAAGATGTTTATATATTTGATAAATTATCATACAAATAAATTTTCTTTTACGAAATGAAATTGTCAAAAAAAAAAGGCCTACATCAAAGGTAAACTAAAATCGTAATTGATGTTTTGTAAGGTAGGGAAAAATTGTCAGTTTGTCCATTCTAAAACTATTAATGTTTAATGTATATGGATTAAAAATATATTCTAAGGTGTAAAATATTGTTATATTTGGTTCAAAATACACTTATTTAATATAAGATGTAAATGCAGTTTATTTATGGTATGTAATTTTTTTTTTAAAAAAAAAATAGGCTACAAGTGTAGTGCTTCTCATAAAAATCAAATTTAGTTATTTGAAATTACTACCATTTTAATAAAAATATTGTTTCTTTATGAAATTTATAATAAATCAATAATTTTGAAATAAAAAGGATTAAAACATTAATAATATTGAAAAGGAATGAGTACCTCGATTAAAAACAATGGACATTATTTAAGTTTGAAAAACAATTCTTATAAAGCAAAAATAAATGAAGTCCTATTACGTAAAGATGAATGAAGACATTTAAATTTGTAAATGACTAATTATTGCTCCGATTCTTTCGCTTGGATTTCATTATTCTTTGGTCTAATTAACTTATATACTTAAACAGTTGCAATCATATCCTATAACTACGCCAGCTGCAGGTTGTTTATGATCATACCATTATTATTCTTGGGTACGACATACGAGTTACTTAATAATATTAACATTGTGAGTTCAACCCAAATATAATAATAATAATAATAATAATAATAATAATAATAATAATAATAATAATAATAATAATAATAATAATAATAATAATAGCTGCAATATAGTAATATATACTAATAGCGTTGTAATAATGAACGATTATTAAAATGCTAGCTCTAACATGAAGCCATATATTGGTTTTAGTTACCTTGTGTTAGTTGTGTAATTTGGATTCATACTAGCTAGTTTCTTTTCTGTGTTATTTATCTTGTAAGATTTTCATAAAAAAACTAAGAAATTCAATAAATTTGCTTAATTCTATAAAACTGGATAGAGTTTCTTATATTATTTTTTATTTTTATTCTTGAATGAATACATATGTGATGATTAAAGAAAGATTAGGTGGAAAGTAAAAATATAATTGACAAAAAATAATTAATTTTAACTTGAACTTTGAAAAAAAATAGATAGATAAAAACAATTTTCCAAAAATCAGATAGTTAAAAAGGAATGAAGGAAGTATTTTCTTCGTTCCAAAATGAATGATGTTTAGAGTTTTTAACATATAAATTAAAAAAAACAAGTATTCCAAAACAATAATATTTATTAAGGAAAAATTTACCATAATATCTTACATACTCTCTTTTTTATTTTACTAAATATATTATTAATTTTTTTAAGACACCTAAGAGTATTTATTAGAAGATAAAATTAAAATATATATTTTAATATGTCATTAAAAACTTAACATTATTTCAGTTAATATGAAACTCTTTTTAATCCTAAAACATCATTCAATTTGAGATGGAAGTAGTATAGATTAAGTAAACAAGAATGCATTTGTTCTCTTATTGGGAGGGGTGGTTGAGAAATTAAATAAGAAAATAATTCATTTTGAATACAAGGGTTTGGTGGGACTTTGAAGTTAGATAATAATTATATCATCATATAATTTTTTTACAGAGTTAAAGCATCTTATTATCGCTAGTAATTTATATATGTCGTGCATTGTTTAGGGTAGATATTTTTTATACAATTAAAAATTATAATAAATAAATATTTTTAATATAAGTTATATTATAATTAAATTTATAAGAAATAAATATCTTTAAATATATATATATATATATATATATATATATAAATACACTGTTTATGGGAATATGTTAAATTAATCGACAGTCCCTAAATTATTTGAATTTTTTAATTAAGTTTCTAAATTATTATTATTTTAATTGGTTGCTAAATTTGTATTTATTTTTTAATTAGGTCACTGATGAGACCTAATTAAACAACATATATAAGTTCAAGATCCAATTAAAAAATAAGTAATTTAGGGATCTATTTAAAAATTGTCATAATTCACAAGATTTAATTAAGAATTGTTAAATCTTTGCAAGTCAACATTTTTACTTCTGTAAATTAATCAACATTCTTACCTTTATATATGTATGTCAGTATTCTCACATGTACTTTTACAGGTTCTAAACTCAGTATTTTTAACCTGCATAAGTGAGAATACTATTTGTAAAAATGAGAATATAGTGGCCTACTGAAGAAAAAAAGTTAATAGGTATTCTCACTTTAGATCCTAAAAAAACAAATACAAAGATCAAAATACTACGTAGTTGTATTACACACTTTTTGTGGTTGCTTTTTTTTTTTTTTGTTGGAAACTTTTTGTGGTTGCTGATTTGATATTATGTTTTACTAAACAACATTAATTAAGTGTCCTTGAAACAAATGAATGCACCACATCATAAAAGACGAGGCTTATTATTTTTAAAGCTGTATCAAAATATTACTGTAGTTGTTTTACTCATTTTCTGTGATTGCTGATTTGATATTATTTCTTACTAAACAACATTAAGTGGTCTGAAGCAAATGAATGCAACATTATTAAAGATGAGCCTTATTATTTTTAAAGTTGTATTATTTTTATGAGAAAATAAGTTATACATGTACAATCAGTATAAAATAATTTTATATTATCTCGTTTAATTATAATTTATGATATATATTAAGTTTATTAATTTTTATAATAATTATTTTAAAATTATATCAACAGTAATTTGTGTTAAAATAATAGTTATAAGTGCATAATCATTAAATTATATATTTATTTATGTTTTTTATAATACTATTATTTACTAGTTTTTTCTATTTTTTTTGTTAATTACATCTCTCATCTTATTTTACATTTCTTATATATATATATATATATATATATATATATATATCCTTTAGTTCTTAAAATATATATTAATATATTATATAAATAAAATTTCTCTCATTTTTATTTGTGTAATTTAATGATATCACACATTCGTTGACAAGAACAGTTGAAAAAAGCATTCGAATCAAATACTTTACCTTTCAGAATATGAGTGTTTGAACATGTTGCAGAGCGAAATCACTTCAATCTTGTTAAAAAAAACTTTTAACGTAGAAGCCATAACAACTAATATTTATTTTAAATGTGACAAATCGCATCTCAAATGTTAACATGTTATGAATGTATTCAATAATATCTTAAGAGTAGCTAACGTTGTTGGGAAAGGCACGAATGCACAGCGGAAAAATTGAACAAGTATGCAGTGGTAAATAAAATCTTTTTCGCTTGAGTGAATCTGTGAGAGAAGTGTAATATATGACAATCCAAAAATTCAAGAGTGCAGAAAAATAAAGAGATAACAGAAAGAAGAATACCAACAATTTTAACATGAAAAACCTCCAATATGAGAGACAGAAAATCACGAAACCAAGTCCAGAAAATTTTTCACTATGTAAAATATCAAAGAGTATAACAAAGAGTTAATATTCAAATAGAGACCCACAACAAGGTAAAAATATCTTCTGTCAAAATATGAGAGAAATAAAGTTCTAAGTATATTAGATGAAAGCTCACATTTTTAGGAATAATTGACTGAAATTTCATCCAAAAGAGAGTACAAATGAATATTCAACTAATACCACAAAATGAGCAAACACAAAATGAGCAAAGCTTTTTCCCTTCGCTTATATGAAGGCGCTAGCAGAAGATGAAAAATTGAAAAACAGTTAGGGTGCAGTGCCTGTTCCGTATTGCTTCTTTTTTTTATTATTATTTTATTAAAGTGATAGGCCCACTTGAAGGAGGCCCACCAACAAAGGTATCAAGGCAAATTTATGCATTTGGGTGAAGTAGTCTTCTGACATGCATGAGGCAGTAGTTAAATGAGTTTGGATGCCCACACGACGCGAAGGTAGATTTATACTTAAGTGGAGTATTCTATGATGTGAGAACATGACTAGTTGGAAGAAGTCAAGAAATATTGATGAAAAAATAACTACCATAATCGTTAATATATGTTTTTTTTTATATTTAAGTTCCGCCTCCCCCACCCCTTTCTATAACGTTCGGTGGTTTAAAAAATATTATTTTTAGTGTATGATAAAGCGGGTTTAATTATTCTCCTCCTTTTGCATAATCTATTAATGCAGGCTTATATTGAAGCCACATGAACCGAACTATTGCATGTGCTATATAAATGGCTCCCATTTGACGGATTATCCACACACACACACCATGGAAGTACTTGTAATTGTACTATAATTAAATACAATGATGAAGAGTACACTCTCGTACTATAATTTGGATTCTTGGCTCGTTTTATAGCCTTCCATTTCCACCCCTTTTTTTATTCATCTTAGTTATTACTTCATGATCCTTTCTCTGCTTGGTTACTTGGTTCTCAAGGTTTCAAATTTGAAAGCCAAGGTAGCCCTTGTTAGACCTAATGTCTTGGACCTATTTTACACCTCCGTTTCTGCTTCCACAACTTCTACCATGGTAGCCCTTGAATTATGGAGGTTTTCTCCAATTTTCAACTAATTCTCCTCACCCTTCTCGTGTTTCTTGGCGGGAAAGTTTTCACTTCCATGCTTGACATTCTATTTGCTAGGTATAAATTCAAAAACGAAGTTAGCATCAATCCTTTTTCACCCACAAATATTCATGCCAATCAAATAGAGCTTGGTTTAGTTTCTATTAATCCTCACATTGAATCAGAAAACCACGAACCAAATGAAAGTAACAATATTAACGTTGCATCGATCATGCGATAAGTATAACTGTCTTAGTTATTTGACATATGTAGTTTTAGGTTACCTTGTGATGGTTCAATTTGTTGGCTTTAGTTTGGTGTCTTTGTATATGACTTTGGTACCGAGTGCAAGACATACAAGTACTGAAAAACAAAGGCATCAAGATTGTAACATTTTCTTTGTTTACCTTAGTTTCCACGTTTGCTAGTTGTGGTCATTATTATAATTAAGTATAATCTTTAAGAATATCTTTTTTCATCTAACATTTAATAAAAATTAAAAATATACTAAAAACTTTTAACGAAATTACTGTGAATAAATGATATTAATATATTTTTGTAACATTTATTAAATGTTACATATAATTCATGTTGTTAAAGTTTTTGGTGATATTTTTAGACTTTAACAACATAGATTATATATAATATTTGATTCAATGTCACAAAATTAGTAATATTTATTTATAATTTGATAACATTTTTTGAATGTGACCAAATTTTTTTAACAACATATAAAGTGTTACACAAAAAATAATTGCTAAAAGTTAGATATGTTGTAGTGGGTCTTGTCCCCACCAATGAGAACGTGATAGTTTTCAAAAAGAAACTGGGGCTTCTCCTCCTTATATATCCTCCCCCACGTCTTTCTAGGTAACACCCTTTATCCACCATGTTTGAGGCTTGTGATAATGGTTTTGAAAAAAGTTACAAAAAATGAGGAATTCTCGTACTTGCTGAAGAATTCCACAAACACGGGCTATGAACATTTGCTCTTTTTTCTTCGTTTGCTTCCTTGTTGCTACAGTCTTGGGTTTCAATCTTAAAAAATTTGTGATGTTCTGCTCCATGGAGTGGAACAACAAAATCATGGAGGGTTTGAATGTGTATTAGAAAGTGGTGGCGTCGTTATTTCAAGTTACAAACGCGAGACACGCCGGTGAATCTGTTTTTGATCTCTCCTCCATCTCTTCAGCCATATTAGATCGTTGTTATGATGTAAGTCACTAATCTCACTAAAGTAAAGAATTCATATCACTCCTCTAATGAAAAATCTTCATTTCAATTAGGACAAAGCTATCCTCACTTCATAATTTTGCAATAATTTTTACATGAAGAGGAGAAATTAATAAAAAGAGGAAAAAAGTGACATAATACAAGTTAAATATATTTTTAGTACAGGAAAAAGTGACATAATACAAAGCTATCTTCATTTGCTCACTTCATAAATCATGGTTATATTCGTTGTTAGTCCCTTTAGAAAAAGTGTCTGTTTACAAAAAGTTTATCTCATGACAGCGTGTTTGGTTCTTGTCTTTTACAAAAAGTTTATCTCTTTTTGGTCCATCAATTTTGGAAATAGAGACTAATGAGAGATTAAAAAGAGACGATTATATTATTTTTTTTACAGGTCTAAAAGTGATCATTACTTTATCAGCAAGGAATAAAACATATTTAACCTAATAATATAAATAATATGATGCAAATAAATAAATTATAAAAAAATGAAAATGTGAAGTGAAAATAATATTTTTGTTTCAAATTATATGATGCACCAAATTTTAGTTAGCTGATCTCGACTATGACAATTATCCAGAGTCCTGAAAATGCATAAAAATCTTAGATTTCAAGGAAAAAAATGACATGAAATATAACAAAAAAGTGTTGAATATTGACTAGCTAGTATCAATTCCATCTCTCTCAATACTGTTCACACACAAAACACTTATATAAGATATATGAAGTGCTGCAACTTATGTTTGACCCTACAAGGAGTGAAAGAGGTAGAATTGATATGGGTCTAGTTCAATACTTGGTCTTTAAAAATAACTTTTTCCTTCTCTGAGTGATTTAGAGACAGAATCCAAGATAGACACAGATCCGTCTCTGGTTTGGACGTCAGAGACAAATTATGTATTTCCGTTTTTATTTAGAGAAGGAAAACATCTGTCTCTACATTTGATAAAGTTAGTCTATTGACAACTGATTAAAAAGCAACAAACACTATAGGTCTTACAAGTTACAAGTCATAAAGCCCATTTCTGTTTTTTGAAATGGAAGTTCAGGGGCTGATGGGTCAACCCATCATCTGTACCAAAAAAGTCATTAAATAATTTTTAGATCAAATTCAATTTTTGGGTAGTATATCATTTTTGTTGTATTTTTTTTTTATTGAATCTTGCATTTTTAAAAAATATTGGCTTGCCGGTTCAACCCAATCAATCCACGGATTCATTCACATAACTACACTGGTCAAACCAGATCAATGACATATTTGATTCAATAACAACTCAAATTGATTATACCACTAGTTTCCGGTCGAAATGTTCAATTCATACTGATTTTTAAAATTATGCCTAAGGTGAAATTGAGTTAAGTAAAATGGCTTTGTTTAGATTTAGAAATTTTCAGAGTGTTGAAAAAAAATCATTTCAAATTGACTAAACTTCGATCTCCACATAAGACCACGGTACTTGTGTGTGTATAAACAAATCTAAGTTATATTGTAAAATTTTAAAATATTCATGCCTTCAAGTTGAAAGCACGATACTATTTATTCAAGATGATGTTACGTACCATGCCTTCAAGTTGAAAGCACAATGCCTTCGCTAATTTAAAATGAAGATAAAAAAGAGTAGATTGAAATTGACCAATGATTAAGAAGACTAAATATATATATAGATAAAAATAAGAAGGATGGTACGTAGTTTGAGATAATTGAGAGAAATTTTTTCTAGATAGATGTTAAGGTGTTGTGTAAAATATATCTTTCAAAAGGAAAAACATATTAAAAATATTTAATTGAAAAAAATATAGAATGACACAATAATCCTCCAAAGCACAGTTAAATTATCAAAATTCTAGCGGATTTATACGTGAATAAATCTTTCGGCAATGTACAAATGTTATAAAGCATCGATATAAATTAATCTACGTATAAATGAATATATTGGTATCATAAATAAATTAAGAGCTCTAAACTAATAAAAACTGAGAAGTTTGATGCAAGAAAAAGGAAAAATATTATTATAAAATTTAGACCTGATCATTAACTTTTTGTGGTCGCTGCTAGATGTTATTCCCTACAAAACACGAAATGTCCTTGAAGCAAATGAATGCAGCATTATTCATTAGGAGGCCTATTATTTCTAAAGTTGCACTATGCTTCTTTATGTTTTTTATATTATTATTTTATTTTATTTTCAATCTCTGTGATCAAATCTTACATTTATCATTGAGTGATTAATTTAAGTGGAACTGAAATTAATTTTTTTTAATTAAAGTCTCAAATTCGAAAAAAAATTATTTAAAAGGAAAAATCTCATAAAAAATCATCACAATTTTATGGAAAATTACATAGCATCTACAATTAATAGAGGTGTATTTGTTTGTGGTAGGAGGATGCCCACATCAACATGTTCAAAGTGTGGAAGATGCAACAAGTCAGTGGGGGGGACATTGCACAAATTGCGTGTTTGATTACTATCACGTTGGGAAATCGATCACTTCATCACTTTCACCAATCCATCATTTGATTTCATTCTCCTAGTCAACCGGTGTTTTAATTTGGAAGAATAATTTTATTTTCACTTAAATTTGTGGTTTATTTATTTTATCACTCTCAATCATGCATATTATCCATTTTTATCACGTGCGTATTTTTCTTTTCTTTTCCTTCTATCTCTTTGTTGTAAAAAGTGTCATAAAAAAAGAAACAAGACTATATATTAGTATTATCCTTTTGAAAAGTTTAACTCACTAAAATCCATTTGAAGCTCTCACAAGTTCTCTTATTCAAATCAAACGACAAGCACGAACATCCAAGCTTAACAATATTTATTTTGACACTGAACATAACATATTGGTTACTTTGAATATGTCCATGCGTCACGCGAAGGTACGTGTAAGAGATTCCATACTCTGGTGGAGTATAATGTGAGAACATGACAGGTTAGATTGTTAGAAGAAGTCGATCAATAAATATTGAGCAAATTATAATTAACAACCACATTAATTTGTATAAAATCAATAAGTATTATTTTTTATTTACACCCTCATCCTTTAGATGTTAATTTACAGATTCGTTTGAGTAAAGGGTTTAGTGAAATCCAATTTAAACTGATTATAATGCTACAAGTTGAGTTAGGTTAGTTTTGTGTAATTTTGTGATTAAAATTATACTGAACAAACTCGATCAATAATTAATAATGAATTGGTTTGACTCGGATTAATCGAGTAAATCTAAAATCATTTTATTTTACTGACGAAACAATTATTTTAATTTTTTTAAAAAATATATATAAATTTGTTTTCTATCAACTTTAACACATTATAAAACTATTGTATCTAGTACTAACTTTATTTTTTATGGGAAGAAATTGTTAGAGATAAAAGTCAAAAGGCACGAATGGTAATTAAATTCTACTTTTGCGTGTACAGTGTGCTAGGCCGGTGAATTATTGGATTGCTAGAAGTTTTGTAATGACATTCAATGCTATTTTCTTTTTTTTAACGAAATGACATTTAATGGTTAAACTCAAATTGTTGGCTATAAGAGAAATTCTTAGGTGCATCTGGAGTAAGACATTTTTCTTGCTCTGTTCCATTCATTATTCGCCATGTCAGCATTGTGGGTCATTGTTGTTTCTGACATGGCGAATAATGAATGTAACAGAGCAAGAAAAATGTCTTGCTCCAGGTGCACCTAAGAATTTCTCATAAATTAAACATATGTTAATAGCTACGAAGCACCGACACCGACACGATATTTTTGATACGTTTTTTATACAAAACTTCGATAAATTCTCTATACGTCTTATTACTAAATAATATTTTTTTATATAGAGTATATTTCATATTAGTAAAATATAATAAAAAGAAAATTATAAACATAAATAATAGATTATCCATACAAAATTAATAAATATCTCAACTAGTGTGTGAATATAGAGGAAAAATAAACTTCATTCTATTTAGGGCACTTTTTTTTTAATTTACAAAGATATCTTTTAAAAATATTTGACTAAACTGATAAGTAAAATGGAGTATCTCTAAAAGCATTGGTATGGGAAGTGTATCCTATACATTGGATTTTTTTTTTTTTTTCAAAGTATCGGTGCTTTATAGGTTCATAGGCCTTTCCGTCATAAACATGCACACTCTCCACGTACGGCTCCATCTAAGTGAGTTATGTATCTACGCGCGTGTGTGAAAATGAATATTCTTAATCTTCCACCTTGCATTGCTCTGGAAGTGATTGACCAGATAAAGAGAGAATAATTTTAGCCTATCTTAAAATAGAAGAATTACTTAGAGAACACTTTTTTTTTTCTCTCGAATTTTTTTAATTTATATATTTTTCTCTCTCTCGAATTGGATGTTACTTAAAACTAATGAAGAAGGGTTCTATTTATAGCCAGAGAAATTCTTAGGTACATTTGGAGTAAGACATTTTTCTTGCTCTGTTTCATTTATTATTCGCCATGTCAGCATTGTGGGTCATTGTTGTTTCCTACATTAATGACAATTTTTTATTTTTCTAGGTAAATTAATGACAATTTTTAATTTTTCTAGGTAGATTAATGACATTTTTTATTTTTTCTAGATAGATTGCTGACATGACAAATAATAAATGGAACAGAACAAGAAAATGTCTTGCTCCAGGTGCACTTAAGAATTTCTCTTAATTTATTGCTTTATAAATTGCTCCCATTAGACTCGTACATCCACACCAACATTAATGATGAAGAGTCCAAAACAACATCGTTTTTGTAGTTTCTTCCCTCGCAACCTTCGATTCTTGGTTCTTTTTCGACCCTTCCAGCATTTCCACCCTTTCTTTATTCAACTATGTTATTTCGTGATCCTTTCTCTGGTAGGTTACTTGGGTCTCAAGGTCTCAAAGCCAAGGACCCCCGTTAGACCAAATGACTTGAACCTCTTTTACACCTCTGTTTCTGCTTCCACTGTTTCTAGCATGGTTGCCCTTGAAATGGAGCTTTTCTCCAATTCCCAACTCATTCTCCTCACCTTTCTCATGTTTCTCGGCGGGGAAGTTTTCACTTCCATGCTCGACCTTCTTTTTGCTACCTATAAATTCCAAAACAGATCAGTTATCAGCACCAATCAAATAGAACTTGGTGTAGTTTCTATTCCTGACTCTAAATCAGAAAATTACCACAAACCGAGTGATGATAGTAATATTAACGACGACGCTGATAGACTTAAGTATAACTGTCTTAGTTATCTGACTTTCGTAGTTTTAGGTTACCTAGTGGTGGTTCAATTTGTTGGCTTTAGTTTCGTGTCTTTGTACACAATTTTGGTACCGAGTGCAAGACAAGTACTGAAAAACAAAGGCATTAAGATTGTGACGTTTTCTTTGTTTACCATAGTTTCCTCGTTTACTAATTGTGGTTTTATCCCCACCAACGAGAACATGATGGTTTTCAAGAAGAATTCGGGGCTTCTTCTCCTTGTCCTCCCACACATCCTTCTAGGTAACACCCTTTATCCACCATGTTTGAGGCTTGTGATAATGGTTTTGAAAAAGGTTACAAAAAAAGAGGAATTCTCGTACTTGCTGAAGAATTTTAAAGACGTGGGTTATGATCATATGCTCTCGGCTCTTCATTGTTGCCTCCTGGTTGCTACTGTCTTGGGTTTCAATCTTATACAATTTGTGATGTTTTGCTCTTTGGAGTGGAACACCAAAATCATGGAGGGTTTGAATGTGTATGAGAAAGTTGTGGCGTCTTTATTTCAAGTAACAAATGCGAGACACGCTGGCGAATCTGTTTTTGATCTCTCATCCATCTCTTCAGCCATATTAGTACTTTTCGTTGTTATGATGTAAGTCACTAATCTCTTTCTCTCTCGGGATCATCTAAGGTAGCCATGCATACTAGAGAAGATAATTCATCATTAATGGATAATTAAGTGTTCAAGTTCAACATGACAAATACTTAACTAATAGCTACTGTTTCTGTCTATCTATATCGATACCATATATGTCTCTAATTCTATGATGTTTGATTTTTTATCATACTTAAATTTGTCTTTCTTCATTTTTTTCCCTAGGTATCAACTAGTATGATAGTGTCGATGACATGCATCATATCCCATTAAGAATATTCATTTCAAATAGGATAATGTTATTCTCATTTCCTAATTTTACGGTAGTTTTTACAATAAGTGGAGAAATAAGAAGTGAAAAAAAATAGTAAAATAATAAAATTAATACGATAAATATAAAGAAAGAACATTATAAAAAAATTATGAAAAGTGTGAATAAAAAATAATACTCTTTCATTTACATAATTGATTTTAACACTCTTACATTCTCATGTATGAAAAAAGCTGCTATTCAATTGATATTATTTTTAATATAAAATTATACTATATTCACATTTCAAGGAAATGGTATTGCACTAGCAACTAAAATTAATTTGAATAATATTATTACATTTTAGCGGCAAAGATTATTGGTGGTTGGTTTTAGTGTTACTTGTTAGTTACAACAAGTGTTTGCAAAGCACTATTTCCCGCATGCTAATAAAATCTAAAATCTAATGTAATAGAATTGGAAGAGTTTCATTATTTTATTACTAAAATATTGTATACGAATTGTCGTATATAATTATTTTTTATATATACTCTTTTATAATACATATTAAAACTGTCCAGACTTCAAACCAAGGGCAGATGTCAACTCCAAATAAAATTTTCTTCCACTCGTGCTTTTTTTATTTATTTTTCTTAATTAATATTCTTTCATGTTGTGTGATAGTTGATTGTTTAGTTTAATAATTTTATCCTCACGATAGCCCACTTCTAGTTTTCCTAATGCATGTAGCATTTCCTATAATTGACACCAATCACATTGCATTATTGGACATGCAACAAAATTTTGTGATCATTGGCTGTAACATTATACCGAGCTATGCCTGTTGGCTATTGCATGTGACCACGGTCCTCTAAAGGAGGAACATTGGGACAAGTAAATAATCTTTTAATATTCTACTATTAGAAATTAATTGGAAGCATAAAATGGTTTTATATTATTTTATCTATATATTAATATTGTATAATTAAAAGTAATAAATTTTTGTAATAGTTATTTTAAAAAGTCACATTTAAGTTGATTTTCAATTAGTCAACAATGTATAAGATTTTACATTGTATGAAAATAAAACTCCTATTATTTGTTTTTGTATATACTATTATTTTACACTTTCACTAGCACTTTTTTAAGGAAAGAAAAATCAAGAAAATTATATATATATATATATATATATTCTTTTTCCCATAAAATTTGTAGAATGTTTGGTAAAGAAAATTAAGTTTAAAACAGATTTTTATTAGGGGTGTTCACGGGTCGGTTCGAATTGGTTTTGGTTAAATTTAGGACCTAACCCAATCAAATTTGATTGGTTCGGTTCGGTTCGGTTTTTAGAAGAAAAAAAAATTGAAACCCAACCCAACCCAACCCGTTCATGAACAGTTCGGTTCAGTTCGGATCACCGGGTTACCCGTTTAATTTTTTTTAGAACTACTATTTTATATCACGATTCTTTCAAATATCTCATACAATTAACACAATATTATCAAATGTATGAAAGTAGTAAAATTGGTTTATTTAATACCCTCAACATAATATCATAAAATAGACTTATAATATAAATTAAAACAAAAGATTTGTGAACAATATTTACTATAATAGTCTTAATCAGAACTGTTTCTTACAAACTAAGCTTTGTTATAACCAATTTTGTTACAACCATATTTGCTGAAACAAACAAATAAACAAAATATAATTCATTAATATTATAAACATGGTAAACAAAATATGGAAAAAAGGTAAAACAAATAACAATATACTGAAAGTAATACATTAAGAAGTTCCAGCACTTACAGTTTCAACACTTGGAAACCCAATATTAGCTGTATTTAAAGCTTATATTCCCAATCAGACTAGTATCCTAGTTTCCCAGCCAGAAGTTGCATGTCTCAATTCATCAAGAATAGAGACAAAACTGGTATCCTAGTTCCCAGTTGCAACCTTTTTCAAAGTCAACAAGAAGAATACAATAAAATAGTTACATTTACGCTTATATTCCTTAAGCAAATAGGTACCTTTAAATCCTGATTAAGAGTTGAAGAATCAAACTTGTCAAACGTTTTTATATGATCTCACAACAATTCTCTCAATGATGCAAACATAAACTCTCTAATATTATTTGTAATGGAATGCATGCATGAACACCAAAATATGTTTCTATTTATACTAATTTAAAGATATGATTTTAACTAATTTTTTAATGCAATCATAAATATATTTTATCATATTATCTAATGCAATCTTAAAGATATTCTATTATATTATGCAATGCAATCTTAAAAATATTCTATCATATTTTTTAATGCAATATTAAAAAATATCCTATCTTATTTTTGAATGCAATCTTAAACATTTACAATATCATACCTTTTTTTTTATTGTCAAATTATTTTTTTAATTTTTAATATATATATATATATAAATAATAAAATTTATATTATTATTACGGGTTCACGGATCGGGTCATCGGATCAACGGATCTGTAAATCTAAACCCGTGAGCCAACCCATACATGAACGGTTTTGATCGATTTGATTCGGTTTTGACCCAAATATATAAATGACCCAATCCAAACTGTTTAGATCGGTTATTCGGGTTCACAGGTGACCTGAACCCGTGAACACCCCTACTTTTTATAACAGCTGCGTGCTTTTCTTTCTCAGTTGTTTGCTAACTGTACTCTCCTAGTTATGTTACTTTTTTTTTATAAAGTGTGTATGTTAAATGTTAATTGTAGCGTTCAAATCTTGTTAGCGAATATAGGTATTTTCTTTATTCATAATATTTAGGAATAAATATCTATGTATAATTTATTTATTCTCTTTAATTTCTATATATTTTCTAATGTTTCTTGCCATGAATCGTAAATTTCAAAAGGTGAGTGTTCGCATATATTCTATCCTCCCACTGACATGTGGCATACGAACTGGAATATATCTATTGATGATTTGATTTGATTACTCGGAAAAGGAATTATGATATATGATTGACCATGCACACATATATAACAGGATTAAAATTGTGTGTGAAGTAATAGGAATTTCATAAATTATCTTGAATTTCTTAATTCTGTGTGGTGAAAAAAATGTTATTCAATTCTTTAACAGAGCCACAACACTTTCTTGATAAATGATAATAATATAAATATGACCGAGGCACTTGTTATAACTCGATCGGTGAAAACACATTATTTGATATCTTTAATTTGATTTATCGATCAAACAGGTACCTCCCACCATACACTACATTTTTACCAGTAAGAGAGCACGAAAATGATGTCAAGAGAAACAAAAAAAGCGTAGTGGAGTGTCTTGTATTGTCTCAACTCTCTTACTTGGTCATTTTCATTATTCTGATTTGCATCACTGAGGGTAAAAGCTTAAAAGAGGATCCCCTCAACTTTAATGTGTTTAACATCACCTTAGAAGTCATCAGGCAAGGAACTCTGTTTTCTCTTCAATTTTCTCGAGTAATTAATAAAAACTATATTAAATAATTAGTAAATTAACATTGTGAAAAAAAAAATGTGCATGCAGTGCTTATGGGAACGTAGGGTTCTCAATGGGATACAGCTGCGCTAGGCAAATAAAAGCCGATGCCATGTGCAAAGATTCATGGGTTGGATTCTCCGGTAGGTGGAGCAGCAAAGGCAAGTTCATCCTTATCTTGGTCATGTTCTTTGGGAGGCTCAAGAAATTCAACATGAAAGGTGGCAAAGCCTGGAACCTCTCCTAACAGAACCCTAGCCGCAACAATATGAACACTACTGTTAGATTAGAAAGTTTAAATTTGAAATATTGTTGTAAAAGTTTAAATTTAATTTTCTGTTTACAAAGCTGATTTTCAGCAAGTTAATTTAGATTGATTGTTAGAGGATTCTCAGGCTTTATCTCTGCAATAGATTGATTGTTAGAGGATTATTAGGCTTTATCTTTGTAACAGATTGATTGCTTATTCTTATGTATAAATATACCTCCGTTGAGGAAAAAATATGAATGAATAAAAAGTTATATATCCCAATATTGAATTCTGACATGGTATCAGTTGGGTTATGATCCAGGTCCCAAATAGCCTCACATTACCAGGTTCCAAATAGTCCAATATTACTTCTGATTACCTGACTCCACGTTTTTGTCAAAATCCCTAACCTTCTTTTTTCCCCAAATTCGTTCCTCAATGGCTGAAATCAATTCACCTCCTGGATCCACCACGTCCATTCCCTCTGCTTCTGCCCCACCCTCAAATGTCATTATCCACCAAGATAGTTCCTCATTTCCTGTTACAGTGGTTCTTGATGACACAAACTACCCTCTTTGGTCTCAGTTGATGGATATGCGTATTGGTGCTCGTAACAAATCCGGCTACCTTACTGGAGCCACCGTGAAGCCTCCGGTTGCTGACCCATCGTATGATACGTGGGTTACTGAAAATAAATGTGTCAAGAGCTGGCTCATTGACTCTATGAGTCCCTCTTTGATGCAACGGTTCCTGCGTTTGGAATCTGCTAGTGAAATCTGGGATGCCGCGCTTCGCACCTTCTTCGATGGATCTGATGAGACCTGTTTGTTTGAGTTGAACCAACGATCCTTCACTATCAAACAACATGGTCGTCCACTCTCCACCTATTACACTGAATTGCTCTCCATTTTTCAAGATATTGACCATCGAACCTCTGCTCAGGCTGGCACAGTTACTGGAGTAGTTCAAATGCACTCTGCTATGGCTAGATTGCGTGTTCACATCTTCCTCAGCGGTCTTGATGCTAAGTTCGATCAGATTCGTGGCGAGATTCTCTGAAAAGATCCTAAATTGGATCTTGAAAGTTCTTATGCGTATGTTCGACGGGAATACCAACAACGCATTACCATGAATCGTTCTACCTCTTCCCATGACTCCTCTGCCATGGTGACTCACTCTCCTCGCTCTTCCTCCGCACCTCTGAAGTCTCGCAAAGAAGGTACAACTTTTAAACCTTTGTGTTCTCATTGTGGTGATTCTAGTCACACAAAAAATGAATGCTTTGAAATTATTGGTTATCCTGAGTGATGGGATTTCAATAAACGTCCTCGCAAGAAGATTCTGAATAAGACACTCTCTACCTCCTCTGATCCGGTTGCCTCTCCTTCTCCTTCGGCCCACGCTGTGTATGAAGGAATTCTTGGTAAGTTCTATGCTTTCTCTACACTATCTCAAATTGATTCTTGGATAATTGATACAGGAGCTTCGGATCATATGATTCGTGATCATACCCTTTTGTCTAATTTCTCCCCTTCCCCTAAAACTGTGATTTCAACGGCCAATTGTGGAACCTCTGCCATTATTGATCAGGGTTCCATCTCTCTTTACCCTCGATTAAACCTTCAATCTGTTCTAGCAGTCCCCTCCCTTGAGTTTAATCTTCTTTCTGTTAGCCAAATTACTTCTACTCTTGATTGCTCTGTTGTTTTTTTGCCTTCCCCTTGTATATTTCAGGACAACCAAACAAAGGAGATTCTTGGTTATGGTGTTAGACAAGGCAAGCTTTATTTCTTGGATACCTCCTCTGGTGGCAATAATTTCTCTTCTCGGGCATCTGCAACTTCTACTCTGGATAATGCTAAAGTTAGTGCTTGGCTGTGGCATAGAAGACTTGGTCACCTTTCCTTTGGATATCTTAAAAAGTTGTTTCCAACATTTTTTTCTGAAATAAATGTTGCTGATTTTCATTGTTCAGTTTGTGAATTGGCTAAAAGCCACAGAATTTCCTATTATCCTAGTCTGAATAAAAGCACCATTCCATTTCAAGTTATTCATTCAGATGTTTGGGGTCCTGCCCAAGTTCCTTCTTTTTCAAAATCATTTTATTATGTCACTTTCATTGATGAATGTACCCGTATGTGTTGGGTGAGTCTCTTAAAAAATAAAGGAGAGGTTTTTTTGTGTTTAAAAAATTTCTTCAAATGGTCCAAACACAATTCAGTAGCAAAATTCAAATCCTTCAGTCTGATAATGGCATGAAATATATGAATGGTGGGTTCAATGATTTTTTATCTTCTCATGGGATCAAACATCATACCTCTTGCACTTATACCCCTCAACAAAATGGATTGGCTGAACGCATGAATCGCAAACTATTGGAAGTAGTTAGGGCCTCCTTATTTGACATGAATGTTCCTTCTTCTTATTGGGGGGAGGCTGTAATCTCCGCTGCATATCTCATAAATCGGACTCCTTCTAGTGTTCTTAATTTCCAAACACCTTACCAAGTTCTTACTTCACGCTTTCCTACACCCCACTCCTCTAATCTTGCACCTAGAGTCTTTGGTTGCACCACCTATGTTCATATTCCTAAAATTCAGCGTTCTAAATTAGACCCTTGTGCAAAAAAATGTATTTTTGTTGGGTACTCAGATGTCCAGAAAGGGTATCGTTGTTTTGATCCTCTATCTCATAAAATGCATGTTACATTGGAAGTCACCTTCAAGGAAAATGAACCTTACTATTCAGAGGGAGCTTTTACTTCTCCTTCTCAGGGGGAGAATTTATTGCCAAACGGTACAAACAATGGAGAAGAAGAAGTTTGGTTCTCTACTCATGTAGCACCACCTAGTTCCCTAATTCCTGCATCAGATTCCAGAAATGCACAATCGGTTACTGCACAACCAGAAGCAGCACCTTCGGACTCCAGAAATGCACAACCAGCTACTGTCGAGGTACCTACTTGTTCACAATCTGAGATACCTTGTCTAACTCATATAAATCAAGAATCTCCTATGGCTGTCTTGGACATTCAACCAGAAACTGATACAGAGGTAAATCTTGTTCCTTCTTCTATCATATCATCTGACACACACACAAGAAGATCATCTCGACCAAACAAAGGTATTCCTAAAAATTTTTACGAACCTGATCCTAAAGTAAAGGCTAAATATCCCCTTAGCAACTATGTATCTACCCAACACTTATCCGAATCATATGCATTATCTGTTAATCAATTATCCAGTATATCTATTCCAAATAGTGTGCAGGAAGCATTGAATCATCCAAATTGGAAACAAGCTATGAACGTAGAGATGGAAGCACTTCAACGTAACTCAACTTGGGAATTAACACCTTTACCAAGTGGGAAGAAAGCAATAGGATGTAAATGGGTGTTCACTGTGAAATTGAAAGCAGATGGGGGCACAGACCGATACAAAGCAAGACTTGTTGCCAAGGGATATACACAAAAATATGGACTTGATTACCAAGAGACATTTGCCCCTGTAGCTAAACTCAATACTATAAGGATATTACTCTCCGTAGCAGCTAATAGGGATTGGCCCTTGAAACAGTTTGATGTGAAGAATGCCTTCTTAAATGGAAATTTGGAGGAAGAAGCTTATATGGATGTGCCACCAGGAGTGCAGCTGAATAAGGACAATAAGAATCCGGTTTGCAAACTTAAAAAGGCCTTATATGGGCTCAAGCAATCACCCAGAGCATGGTTTGGACGTTTTTCTCTAGCAATGAAGAAATTTGGGTACAAACAGAGTAACTCTGATCATACTCTGTTTTATAAACATAGAGAACAAAAGATAACTATTCTAATAGTTTATGTGGACGATATGGTATTAACAGGAGATGACATAGATGAGATGAAATCCCTTGAGCAACGACTGGCAACCGAATTTGAAATGAAGGATCTAGGCAACTTGAAGTATTTTCTTGGAATA